>CM031234.1:814123170-814224598 GCA_018340775.1 Taxus wallichiana var. yunnanensis | reverse complement strand
AGGGATTTTTCTTCCTCACCTCTCTCAAGATTTCTTAAACCAAACTCCTATTAATGGTGTTTTCTCTCCTCCCTTTTCTCGTGTTAATTGTTTCACACCAAATCTCTCTCTGCCTCTTTTCTTCTTTTTATGCCTCCATCTTTGTGTAATCCTTCTAGATCCTCTCCATAAGATGAATCCTTGAGATCTCCATCAATATCCTTTCCTCCTCACGCACCTCTTTCATGTGCATTTTAACAAATTCTATTAGTTTTTATACATTTATTGCCTTAGGGAAATTTCTTTTGGGTCGACTCGCTCTAGCCTCTCTCGATCCCAAATTCCACCTATTTATTCTCTTATAGTTCCTTCAAATTTTCATCACACTTTCTTTGCTTCATGTTCCTTTTTCTTTTGTGCACTTCTTTTTACACCCTTTGTCGAGAGATCTCTTTCGATCTCCTTATCAAGTATGCTCTTTTTCATGTGTACTCTTGTAATTTATGATTAACTAAATTAGGAAATTATATATGTCTATCTAAGTTAATATAAACGAGTACAAAAATTTAATAATTGATGTGAACTGAAATATGAATGCTAACTAATTTTTATTTTATGAAATAATTGAAATGGTATGAAAAAGGTACTAACCTCAAAGTGACTTACATCGTTATGATTCAGTAATCTGATCATGATGATGTGCACACGAAGAAGAGTATGATGGTACAAGCTAAAAAAATGCAGCAGATGAAGATTTAACCAAAATAGGGTGCCTCAAGAGGATCAAGGCACTATTGGCACCCTAGTCTATAGTATGGATGCTTTGATCTACAAAATAGCTTAGGACCTCGAACCTAGAAGTGTCACTACATCTTTGTAATGTCTTGATATTTGTCGCATGATCACAATAACTTCACTAATGACACTGTAAACCCGTGATGAAGATTCATCCAGAAACCCTCTGCAAAACATCAAACCCCTAAAAATACATATGCATATAAAGGGGTCAAATTGTCCTTCTCGCCAAAAAGGTGGACTTACAACTAAGCGTTGCACTACTTCTTAGACCCAAAGTAGTTATATGTGATTTATGTGTGTAATTTTTTACATAGGGTGCCTTAGCATCAATGATGCAGAGATAACAAGAAATAGATATATGTAATGCAAAATGGTGGGTGGAATAGAATAGACTTCCTTTCCTATGCAAAGGTGTCCGATGCAATGATGTCTAAATGCGTCCCTTGCCTTAGTAGATAGCTATCCCTTAATAGTAGATAGTACATACATAATATAGTATGTTCTGCTTATATAGGGATATCCTACTCAAATTTTGATACTAATGACCCAACACATCAACTAAAGCACCTGGGAATGACAGGAAAATTATAAAGACCAAACCTCAAAACTCTAAATTAGACCCAATTGCTACGCGGACTAGGGTGCCTAAAATTATGGACCGAGGCACCCATAGCACCCTAATCCTACCCTAGTGCACCTGTTCAAATACTAGAGACAATAAATGACCAAATAATGACACTTAAGACTCCCTCAGCAGACGAGCAAAACTATGTAAATAGCTAATGATTGTGCAAGACAAATGACGAATATGACCAACTATGGACAACGGGACTAGGGATGGGTCATTAGTGAATATTTTTAGTAATACGAGATCCATATATAAAACAACATACTGAAGTATAAATGTAATATTAAATGTGTGATTTTGTGACTACATTTTCCCCACTTTATGTCAAGGAGTGGAAAGCTGTGAACATGAATTAAATATGGATGTGTACCCGAGAGAGATGCATATAATCCCATGTTGTAGTAGAATGTGTAAATGTGGTAGTAAGAGTGTGCCAAAATAACCATATAACGTTCCAAACCATGGATCAATGGGTCGATCCACGCAACGTAGCAAAAAGCATGATATTGTGATGAAGTGCACTAAATGAGAATTATGATGTAATGTTAAATTATTGGTGATTTGAACACGTATGGAAATGATAAGATGGTGAAGGGAGTGATCGGTTCCCAACCCGATCGCATGTATACGAAAAATAGAGCAGAGGATTTTGGCATCCTTTCATCAAAGGAAGATCAGAGGGAGAAAGGTGCATTATTCTCCAACCAAAAAGTAACTACATCCTTAATATTTATCCACTACAGATTGATTCAAATCAAATATCATAGCTTTTTGTTCCAAATAACTTTGATCAAATAGTGACCCATATAGGAGTGGTATAGAAAATGCACTCGCACCCACTCCCCGGGTGTCACCTGTAATGTAATGTCTTCCAAGATAGGTCATCTAGAAACAAGCGCAAAATGTATGATGGTTTCAAGTTAGGTAATCTAGAAGAAATTGAAAAATTTATGATTTCTTCCGAGTTAGGTCATTGAAAGCAAACGCCTAATAGATAGAATAGCTTCCTAGTTAGGTTATATGGGAAAGCAATGGAAGTAATCTCCAAGTTAGGTCATCTCGAGAGGCTACACATAACTCCCAATTTAGGTCATCCGGGAGGCCAATTGTGTTGAATTTTATTGATGAATGATATGTATTCGATTGTTGGAAGTTTGATCATGTTAATGGATTGATTTATTGATTGCTTTGATTGGTTACTCGTGAGAGATATTTTACGGTAGTCATGCTTGCCATGATAGGTCATTAGGGAAAACAATAAACTAGTGAATAATCACATAGAATTTTTTTATGCCATTACCCCAAAGTTAGGCCATTAGGGGAAGTGATGGAATGTCACATAGAAGAATTATTTTTATGTTGCCCCCAAGTTAGGTCAATAAATGGGAATTAATGGTAAAATGTCACATTGTTAATTTTTAAAATTATGAATTTTTAGTGTTAATTGATTTTATGGTGGTGTAAGGGGAATTACGGGGATGACCTACAAGGATATGGCCCACCTTTTCGCAAAGGGTAAGTGATGAGAAGAATGAACGCTAAGCTGAAAGTGAGCACGAAGTAGAAAAAATGTGATAGAAATAAAATAAATGTGTATGAATCAATGGAAAATAATGCTTAGGAGAGATAAAGACATGCATAATGTGGATAGTATGGTGGTAGGAAGAATTCTAAAAATAATGTTATGAACAGGGTGTAAATCGGAGTAGAAATTCTCATGGTATGAAAAAATTGTGTGGTGTGTATTAGTGTGAGAATAAGCGTGAAGTAATGACTATAGTAAAGTACATAAAAATAATTATAAGTAGTGAAGTGAAAAGTGTTTAGTCACTTCATTTGTTGTTTACGCAATTGTGAGATTGAGCATGAAGTGAGTAAAAATGCCATAAGTGAGAGAAGTATTTCCTAATGGCTTGAGAGGGTGGTCACCATCATAGCGCTGCACATGACCGCGGAGTTGGTAAGTGTATTGTTTTTGAAAAATGTATGGTGTAGTAGTCATGTCTGTTGAATTTTTGTAAATTTGAGATTTTTAATTTTCTAGGTGTTTTAGATCTAGGTAATAAGAATGAGGGTGCTATTCACCCTTAGGATAAGAGCTCCCAAATCTAGGCATTAGTGTCCTTCTCCCGGGTGCCCACGCCCCGCATCTAGGTGCCCTAAACCAAAATGTGTGTATTTGGTGTATAATGATGAAAAATCAGATTTCTAATGTAAATGAATGTGATAAGCGAGTGTATTTGTACTTATAATGTGTTCTGATGTTGTGTTTGTTGTCATTTTTTGGTGTGTAGAGGGATATTCACTAATGGGAATTCTAAAGCGGACATCACATGAGTACTCTTCTTAGATTAGGCCTATCGAGGATGACTGGGATGCTATAGACTATGTCACTTGTGGCACATAACATGGATGGGGAGTGTGCTCCACAATATGCCTAGCGCCGACTAAACTATGCGAGAGATGGTGTGAAGATACATGTACATTTTGGTTTCCTATGGGGAGATGATAGTTACTTATGGAGGATATGTATTATATGCGATTGTCATTTGTTGGGAGAGAGTACAGTGATGTTGTAGGAGGATATGGAGTGACGGATGCATGTTGTTAGAAAGTATTTTTAAGAGAGTCAAGTACTGCTAAGGACCATATCATCCAATGTTATCTTACCGGTTGGGTTTCCATCTTTCGGGAGTTCATAAAAGTTGTGATTGCTTCATCAATAATAATAAAGGGAGGAGGTTTAGGCATCTTGTATAACATTCATGGTATATGTCGATACATATAAGAGGGTACTAGATATGCGTGGACATGTTGTGCGTTGGCACACTCTGTATAGAGACCTATATACCGGCTCACTCATTATGAGCATGGTGGTGGGATAGGAGCTAATACACTTTTATATGTGTGGTCCTATGGGCACATAGTAGTGTTGAGACCAGTGAAGGTCCACGAGGAGAGTGGGCTATGGTAGAGATATACGCAAGGAGGTGGATTAATATTCATGGGCATAGGATGGACACAAATACCTACAAGGAACTCATAGATGTGATGGGGCCCAAGGTGGTTACAGGAGGCCATACTAGGACTATGGTGGATGGCCCAAGCATGCTATAGAGTTTCGGTGTATTCATAGGACTATGGTTGGAGGATCGATTCCTGGTGTGGCCGAGATTTTTACGTAGAGAGAGTATCACAATAGTTCATCATGGCAAGAGATGTGCACCCAGAGCCATATATATGGTTGAGAGTTATTATAGAACCGAGGAGGGATGGAGCTATACTCGGGCCCAAATGAGAGAAATTAGTACCTCCCGGGCCGATGAGTTAGATGCGTAATAGAGAGCCGATAGACTCGGATGATGCAAAGTTACACAGAGGAGTACCACGCATGGTTGGCGACACAAAAGTCGGTATTCTTGTTCCCATTATTTACATCTCTACCACGGGGTTATTGTATGGAGGAGGAGGAGAGGGAGAAGCCCATGGCCTTAATGATATAGTCAGAACTCAGCGTGAGTAGTTATATACTTATGCATTGTGTACTTTGATGTTGGGATATGTTTTAGAAATGGTTATCTAAGTTGTCATCTTATTTAAATTAGTCTCACCCTATTTGTCATTAAAATTCCTCGGGCCACGGCCTCTGCCATGTTTTTATCTCCCCATGTTGGTTCTTGAAGACTTTGTCCTCCATTTACTTGCCATGACTAGTCCCTTCCTTTGTCAAGGATCACTTAAAGTTCCAAAATATTTTTTTTTTCTTTGTCCATCTGAAGGAGTCTTTAAATTGGGCATAAAACTCGGGTTGTTCCTTTCTTCCATTTCTTGCAATCATGTTTTGTTTCCCGTCATTTTTTCCTAAATACCTAAGGAAATGTGATTGGATATAGCTCAAAGGATCATGTTTTAACCTTATAACATCTCCAAATTCTCTTTCCTTGAAGAAAAATTCATCTCGGGCTCAAATGGTGGTTTTCCTGCATTTTTACTTTTGATGGGTGTGTTTTTCCCATCAAATTTACATCTCTGCATTAGTGGAAACATGGCCCTTTTTGGTTAGATGTAGCTCAATGGGGCACTCTAAAACTCTATGGCTTGCTTCAACCCAAAACTTGTCCACGTGGAGGAATGACGCTCATTTGAAAATTCACCTTTTGGTTTGGCCTTGGAGTTGCGTCGGGGGACACGTGGAGGATTCCGCTGCTTTTCCTAGACTTAGAAATTTTTTTCATGCAGCCAGTATAGTTTTTGGTGGGCCATGGACACGTGGTGGGATGGCGCTCATTTGAGGATCCCTAGGGTCCCACCTTAACAATTGCAACAGGGGGACAGGTGGAGGCTTCCATCGTCTCTACTTTGTACTTAAACTTTTCAAAGCAATTTTCTAAAGCTTGGGACACGTGGTGAGCCACGCTCATTCAGGGTCTCCACTCTTGGGCACCATCTTGAAGTTATGCCATAAAGACACGTGGAGGTTTCCACCGGGTCTTCCCTTCCTTAGAATTTTCAAACAACTTCCTAAAGGGCTTGGGACACATGGAGGGACCACGCATGTTTGGGGACCGGCCCTTGAGTTTTATTTTGAAGAAGCGCAAGAGGACACTTGAGGCTTCTCGCTCACTCTACCTTTTTCTTGGACTTTTCAATGGCCGAAGGAGACTATCTCAGACCTTAGACACATGACACCTTTCGTTGAACCTTCAAATTTTTAACAAACTCTACCGGAATGAGACACGTGTTGAGCCCATGCTTGTTTGGGGTCTCTACTTTTGGGACCATCTCAAAATGCACCATTGAGACACGTGGGTGGGGAAATGGAGAAATAGAGCTTCGGGGTTATTTAAGGTTTTTGGCCTTTTGTAAAAGGGATAAAATTGTAAGTGAAGCGCAGCCCCGACAGAAAGTAATGCCAATGTTGAATAGTCAAAAATGGAGGTGTGGGCCATGGGGAAAATGTGGAATTTTTTTCCTTTTTGGAAAATAAGTATAAAGTGAAAAATGAAGCGCAGGTCCATTGGAACCCACATTAGAAGCTAAAGGTGGAAGGGTGGAGCTATGGGGAAAATTTGGAAAATTTTCCTTTTCCAAAAATGAGGTAAAATAGCATAATCAAGCCATGGTTCCTCTGGGACCCACATTGGGACATGTGTCAAGCCCATTTTCTAAGGGCGGAGGGGTGGAGAAAAATGTCAAAATTTTACTTTTTTCCAAAAGTTATAAAATGTCAAAAAGTGCTCCTAGGCTGCATTTCCAATCACATTTTGCCATGTGGAGGGCTCAGATTAAAATTTGAAAGGCAAGATCAATGTAGTTGTGCATTTCATTTGATTTTTCCACCATTGAAGCTCCAGGATGTTTGGAGATGCATTTTTGCATCATTCTTCATCAAATTTTTGGCAAATTTGTGTCATTTTGGTCTGTAAAGTTCAATTGAATCAATTTGGGAGCTCAATTTGTAAATCTGAAGTACTTTTGAAGTGGATTTTTCTCAGGAGCTTGTGCAAAATGCAAAATGCAGATCTAGAAGTTGCAGAGTAAAATTTTAGAGGAAAAGGAGGGAAAAAGGATGAAATGATGAAAGTGTGTGAAAAGGTGAAAAAGGCATTACCTCGAGAGAAAAAAGGGATGACTGTCAAGTCCAACTATGTAGAGGCTCAAAAATGATTAAAAAGGGGATTTCTCACATGATAGAATCAGAATGATTAAAGGACTCCCAAAAATTTGTGGCATGGCATCCTAGTCATTAGTCGAGGGCCCAAGAAACGTGATCAGTTCACAATTGGTCCACCTGGCAGATTTGGATCTGAATTTGTTAAATGTCACTATTCTAAAACAAATTGGTAACAAGAAAAGGTCCCTCAAATATTCTTCTCTTTTGGGGGGAAAATTGAGTGGGAAAAATGTATAAATGCAATGAGAATACTCTTGCAAATGGTCAGAGTTTGAATTCTTGAGAAAAAATTTGAGAAAGTTGTCTTCCCGAGAGACCAAAGCCGAGATTACCTGTTATTTTCTTGTGTTAGATTTTTTGTCATGTCAAGTTGGTTGCAGATGTATAGCCATTGACAAGCACTGAGATTGCTCTAGAAGCTTTCCCCTACTGATGAATCTAAGCAATTTTGGAATTAATTTGTGTCTAATCTCTAGCAATTTTGTGTCTGCTTTATTTTCAGAATGTCTATAAATAGTTTCTTTCATTCCTATTACAATCTTACACTAAATTTTTGTGAAATCACACAGATCTCATCGTCCTTGTGATAGTCTAATGGTATTTTCAATTTCATTTCAAGAAGATCCTTCATCTTGGATGAGATAAACAAATTTAAAATCAATCAATTCATCATCATTTGTTGATAAAGATTGTCTCGTAAGTCTTGGGTGTACCTTAGGCATGATTAATAAAATTTAGTGTTTAATTGAGTCTTCCAATTGAGCCTTCATGTTGGAGTCTCAAAGATTATGTGAAAATGTGCTGATTTGGGCCTCCATTGAAGCACACCTTCTAGTTGAAGGAACGTCTTGACTATTCTGAAGCTTTCTATTGTGAATTTGTTCATTATTGTGAAGTCCCTCCAAAGATCCGGTATAATCAACTTTATCCTACTTCATCTCCCACCAAAATCATTTAAAACCATTGATCCACCCTAAACTACCCCTGTTTTCCCTATGTATCAACAAAGGAACAAAATCTACTTGCAAAAATATGCAGAACAATCAAGATTTCTTAATGTCTTTAGTAACCTTTGCCTTGTATTGAAAATATCTCCATAATCTAGAAGTGACAACTCGTGAGAGTTAGATTTGGTGTGTTGATCATATTTTCCCAAGGTCTTCTCTATAAAATTTGTGTAAAAGAAGGATTTACCAAGCATTCTTCAATAACAGAGGTTACAAAATAGGTTCTCTTACCTTGGTTGAAAGGCACAACCTAAAATAGTTAGGATAAGATCACATCCTTTTAAGGTGTTACCCACTTCTTCAAAGCCTGAGTGCTAAAAATTTAGATAGATTGCTTCCCCGGCTACAAAACAACATACATAATCATCTATCTACCTCTAAGTGTCTTGTCAAATCCATGATGCTGCTTGGCCTTTGAAGGAGATTAAATCTAGGTACCAACACTTCTCAGTGCATCGAGGGACATTTCGGGATTTATTCTTTGAAAAATTTAAATTTTCCAAAACCTCGGTAATTTGCTCATCAACAACACATTTGCCATGTAGTTAGTTTTTTTGTGTCCAAAATACATTTTGTAAACATATTTTTTATAATGGGGATCTTGTTGAAAATATTTGAAATATTTGGATACATATCAAACCCTGGTAATGTTTCTTACAAATTGATTGTGCAAAACATTTTAAGAAGTTCTATAGTTGTAATTTGTGAAATTTTTTCAGTTATATGCTTTATCTGCAATTTTCCTAAGATTTTATCATCATTGATAAATTTGGGTAAAAGAAAGATTAGATCTTGTAAGATTTGCATAAATTCCAAGATTGACAGACATTTGATAGATTATTTTAGTGCATTTGCACAACTAAGGTGAAAATCCTTAGTGGTGACTCCATGTTGTTTAAATTCTTTATAAATACCAGTGTCTTAACATATATCAAGTGAGATTTGTCATTAATATCTGCAAATCTGGAAGGAAGAAGATATTTCTTGCCAAGGACCCTAGTAGAAGGTTGTTTCAAGAGCTGGGAAAGTTGAATTAGAAGGTAGAAGAATTTGGAAGGTTTGGAGATCAAGCATCAAGAAAAGAGATCTCCATTGGTGAAACTGATCAGCCTATGATTGAAGATTGTAGTACTTCCTCAAGTGCTTCTAAATCAGGTAGCCTCTTTGTTGAATTAAATTCTCCATCTGGAGAGGGTCCATCATCTATATTTGAAACATTTTCTTCTCAATCTACCCCTATATTTTCAAAATCTAATAGAGTTTTCCAAGAGATAGAACCTTTAGAGGGTAGTCATTCTGAAAATTGTATCCATGTACCACACAGACCCCTCACTCCTCATCATTTTGTTTCTCCTGTAAGATCACCTCCCTAGAATAATATGGCTCAGCCTCCACCTAGACCTCCATTTTTCGTTAATACTTTTGGTCCCATCAGTTTTAGAGGTATGGTTGATAGCTATCCAAATGTTGTGCCATAGGATGTAAGAAACAGATTGCCTAAGTTTCAAGGAAATAATGCAATAACTGGTGATCAACACTTGAAACTCTTTGTCAATATGATGGAGGATTTTGAAATAGAGTTTGAAGATGTATACATTAAATTATTTATTCATACTCTAGAAGAGGATGCAAGGGACTGGTATAAATCTCTGCCAGATAATTCCATTGACTCCTGGACAGAGATGAAGAATGCCTTTAGAATGTAGTATGGTGATAAAATAGACCCTAGGTTTCTTTTGTTAGAATTTGAGAATATTAAAAAGAATCCTAATGAATCAGTGCATGATTTTAATACAAGATTTAATAAGACATTGAGAAGATTTCTGTGAATTTGAGGCCATGTGATGAATCTTGTCTTATAAAGTATGTTGATGCATTTGACAAGAAGGTTGCATACTATTTGAGGGATAAAAACCCTAGCACTTTGAGGTAGGCCTTTACTATGGCTTTGCTAAAATTGAG
Organism: Taxus wallichiana var. yunnanensis; assembly: GCA_018340775.1. NCBI lineage: Eukaryota > Viridiplantae > Streptophyta > Pinopsida > Cupressales > Taxaceae > Taxus > Taxus wallichiana. Next base: position 814,214,550 of record CM031234.1, on the reverse strand, counting down.
AACAACATTAAGGCCATTGGAAAACCTCCTAAGAGGGAGGGTGTTAAATTGATAAACCCAGAAAAACCTCAAGCAAGAAAGAGTGTGGATCTTGAGGAGGTTGTTAAAACTTTGGTAGGGGTTGTCAAAGAAATCTCTTACAAACTAGCCTAGAGAAGAGAAAGGAATTGGGTAGAGTTCACAAGGTTAGAAAAAGGCACAAAATCATGATAGATTTGGAAATCATCCTAGGGGTGATCAGAGGTCAGATGAAAGAGGTAAAGGACCCATGGGATCTACAAATAGACATCCCAAGCACGTGAAAGTAGAATGGTGCCTGATCCTCTGACTACCCGGTTGTTGTTGTTGATGAAGCCAATGAGATTGATTGGTGTGATAGATGCTTTCTACCCCATCCTCCATGTGAAGTAAATCAAAAAGAAGAAGAAGATGATAATGATGATGGTACTGATGATGATGTTTGCATGATGGGTTGCTCTTCAAGCTCACAACAAGGAGAAACTTCAACCGAAGTGATAAGTGCTCGAACTACTGCAAATTTTTGGGATTGCATTCACCGGGTACCACTTCTTCCTCCTTCTCATACTTTTGAAGTAGATGTAGTGCAAGATTTTGAAATACCTAATAATGAACTTTGAGTATTTAAGATCTTTAATGATAAATAAGTATGATGGAGGAATCCCTTGGAGGAAGATAGGCAATTATTGATGAACGTTGTTGTTGCTCAAGAAAAGGATTATAATACTAGGAGTAGAGTTGTCAAAGGAGCAGGCCTCAAGCCAAACCTAAAACTCCATTGCTTACTAGTATTCCTAAAGAGGCTCCTAAGAAAGATACACCTTCCAAAGGCCTTGTTGTCCCAAACAAGATTCATACTTCTCCTCATGCCCAAACTGTCAAGAATCCCATGCCATCTGATGAGTTTGCTAATCTCCCTTCCAATGTTGCCTTGCCAAAGAATGTTCCATATGACATTGCCCAAGTTTTGAGTCAAATCAAATTTAGTGTTCCAATTGTTGAGTTGCTTAGGATTCCTGAGCACAAGAAGAGAGCATTTGAGTACTTGGGATTGAAAGAAGAAAAGAGTACCCCAGGCAGAAATGTAAACATTGTAGAAACTCCTCCTCCAACCATTGCAGACCTGAAACACCACCAACATTGGAAGAGCTTGGAGAAGCACCTGAGGTTTACTTGGGGACATATTTGGTTGAATCCCAATTAAATGTTGATCCATTTTTTACAACTTTGATCATTAAGGACAAACTGTTGCACAATTGTATGTTTGATTCTAGAGCATCATGCAATGTCATGCCTCTTGAGGTCATGAATGAGTTGGATATCAAAGTGACAACAACATATGGAAGATGCACTGCCATGGACTCTAGAGAGGTGCTCGTTGTTGGATGTGTGAAAGGTTTGGTGGTACAACTTGCAGCTTATCTAGGTAAGAACCTGAAACTTGATGTTGTCATTGTTGATTGCCCTACCAAATGGGGCATGTTGTTATCAAGAAAGTGGGATGCAAGTGTTGGTGGAAGTGTTCAGATGGATATGTCTTTTTCCACCATTCCAATTGAAGGAAGCCTTGTAAAGTTGTATGGAGAGAAGAAAATGTTGCACCTCATTGAAGATCCAAATAATGCTTCTTATGAAGTGTTATATGTTGATGTGGATGCATATAACTTTGTGGGTTTGCTGATGGGAAAGAGAACAAGATGGATCAGTACAAATGTCTTGAACAAGTTGGTTTCCTTGGACCTTGTTATTTGATGGAGCTTGTTCCAAGTTTGGAAATGGTGTTGGCATTGTTTTGATCTCCCCAAGCCAAGAAGAGTTTGTATTTTCTTTCAAACTTAACTTTGAATGCACTAATAACATTGTTGAGTATGAAGCATTGTTATTAGGTTTGAGAATTGCTTGGAAGTATTATATTAAAGATATCATTGTCAAAGGAGACTCATAACTGATTATCAAACAAATTAGAAAACTGTATGCTACTAAAAATCAGAGAATGAAACAATACAAGCATGAAGTTTGGGATTTGATTGAAATGTTTGACTCATTTAATATTGTGCATCATGATAGAAAGTTCAATGTTGTTACATAACAGCTTGTAGTCTTGGGATCTCAATTTGATGTTTGTTCAATGTCCCCAATTGTGAATATAATGTTGAAGTACTAACAAGGCCATCTGTCCCTGACAACATAAAAAATGGCAAGTATTTGATGATGATGCCCAGGTGAAATGGTTTTTGTAGAACAAAGGGGAGTTTTTGATCAAGTGTATTGATTGGGAGCCAATGGTGTGTGTAGTAGAAGGAAAAGAAACTTTTTTTTGCAAAGACATCATCCAATTGAAAACTAATACCATTCCTAGAGGGTTGGTTGCTCTTGAATCAAACTTTGATAATGTTGATTGCATTATTAACAGACATATAACAGCCTCAAGGGATGTTGAAGAGCATGACCTTGGCACAAAGGAGAAACCAAGGAAGATCTGGTTGGGAAGCAATCTGAGCAAGGAAGAAAAATAGTCCTATGTCCAATTGTTGAAGAAATATCAGGACTATTTGGCTTGGTCTTATTCTAAGCTGAAAGCATACAGAGAGGATTTGTTTCAGCATGAAATTCCTCTAAAACAAATGCAAAACCATTTAGAAAAAATAAGAGGCCGATTAATCCACTCCTCTCCATGAAGATGCAAGAAGAATTGAAGAAGCTAAGGGATGGAGGGATTATTCAACCAACAAGGTATTCTTCTTGGGTTGCAAACTTAGTGCCAGTTAGAAAAAAGAATGGTGATATTAGGCTATGCGTGGATTTTAGAAATCTGAACAGAGCATCAATGAAAGATAATTATCCTCTACCAAACATGGAAAATATGTTGCAGTTAGTGACTGGATCTAAGTTTCTTTCTACATTGGATGGTTTCTCTAGCTATAATCAAGTTGTTGTAAAGGAATTAGAAAGAATTAAGACTACCTTTACCACTCCTTGGGGAACATATGTCTATGTTAGAATGCCCTTTGGTTTGATGAATGCTGGAGCAACCTTTCAAAGAGCAATGGATGTTTTTTTCTGGTTACATTAATGATTTTATTGTTGTTTATCAAGATGATGTGACTGTTTTTCAGAAGAGAAGTGATCACTGCAAGCACTGGAAAAAATGTTGATAAGATGTAGAGAGTATGGCATTTCACTCAATCCAAAGAAGTGCCATTTTGGAGTGCAAAAGGCCAAGTTTCTTGGTCACATTGTATCAAAGGATGGTGTCATGATTGATCCCAAAAGGGTAGAGGCTATCAACAAGGTTCCAATTCCAAGAACCAAGAAGGGAATCCAATCCTTCTTTGGGAAAATCAATTTCATTAGAAGATTTGTGTCTAACTTTGTTGAGTTGACTCTCCCCATCACTTGCATGTTGAAGAAAGACCAGATTATCAAGTGGGAAGAAGCATCCATTTAGGATTTTGATGGGATCAAAGAAGCACTAAAGCATGCCCCTATTTTGGCAGCCCAAATTACAAGAAACCTTTTCAAGTGTTTTCTTTTGCTTCAGAAAACACCATTCCTCTATTTTGTTATGAAGGATGATGAAGGGGCTGAGAGACCAATTTGCCTTTTTCAGTAAGGCATTACAAGGAGCTGAGTTGAAATACACCATCATGGAGAAACAAGCATTTGCCTTGGTGAAAGAAACAAAGGTTTTCAAACCCTACATCTTAAGTTCTAAAGTTGTTGCTTATGTTCCCCACACCATGGTGAAAGACATCTTATCAGAGATGGAGGTCTCAAGAAAAAGATGTAGATGGGTGAACAAGTTATAGGAGTATGACATGGATATCCAAACCATGAAATTGGTAAGAGGTTTGGGCCTAGCTAAGCTTATGGCTGAGAGAAACCTGCAAACTATTGAGGTAAATGAAGTAGAAGGAGAAAGGGTGGATGTCCTTGAAAAGTTGGTAAGTTCTGAATGGTACAAAGATATAATATTTTATCTCAGACATCTATGCTGCCCTGAATATTTGAGTAAAAATCAGAAAAGAGATCTTAAGTTAGCCTCTCAAAAGTATGTCATTACTGATTTTGGGTTAGCTTGGAAGAACCCCGAGGGAGTGCTCTTGAGATGCATTACTGAAAATGAGGCCCCAAAATAATTGTTGATCTCCATGGAGGGGTCTGTGGGGGACATTTTGTTGGGAGAGTTACAACACATAAAATCTTGAGGGCTGGTTATTGGTGGCCAACTCTCTTCAAGGATACAACTCTATTGGTGAGGAGATGTGAAAGTTTCCAGCATTTTTCTAGAAGAATGAAAGCTTCAGGCTCCCTTCCTTTGTAGCTTGTGTCAGTTGAAGCCCCATTCAGACAATGGGGAATGGATTTCATAGGGGAAAAATTTTTGATCCTTCCAAGTGTTGGTCATAAATGGATTCTTAGAGCCACTGATTATTTCACTAAGTGGGTGGAAGCAATCCCCACCAAGAAGGCAACACACCAAGTGATCATGGACTTCATGTTGAATCAAATCATATGTAGATTTGGAGTGCCAACTAAAATTGTTGTTGATAATGCCATGAGTTTCAGAGCCAAACCTTTGGTGGCAATGTGCAAAGAATATGGGATCAATTTGACATATGCTTCTAACTACAATCCCAAGGAAATGGACAAGCTGAGTCCAGTAATAAAAACTTGTTGAAGATCATTAGAAGAACCTTGGAGCTGAAAAAAAAGGAAGTGGGGTGAGCAACTGAAGTTTGTTGTTTGGGATGATAGAATCACTATCAAAAGAGCTACTAGTAAAATCCCATTTGAATTGGTATATGGAACTCAAGCTTTTTGCCCCTCCATTTGTAATTGTCTTCATTTTAGTTTGTTCAAATAGATGAAGACCAAGAAGTTAGTCCATATGATGCTTGAATCAATCAGATTATTGAGTTGGATGAAGAGAGAAGGGCATCCCATCAATGGCATGTGAAGTTTAGAGAAAATTTGAAGAAGCTATTTGACAAAAAGGTGACACCTAGAGCTTTCAGCATTGGGGATCTTGTGCTTTTATGGGATAAAGCAGCATGAAGATAAGGGAAAGCATGGTAAATTTGATGCATTGTGGATGGGCCCTTATTCAATTGATATTTGAATTGGTGAAAATACCTTCTTCCTAAAAGACTTAGATGGGGAACTACTTGAATTTCCTATTAATGGAAGGCATTTGAAGCATTTCCTTGATTGATTTCTCAGAATCAAGGTATACTCCATTTGTACAATGTATAGTTCTTTGTTCTCATCTACTTTTGTGTTTTTTTGTTCTGGTCCTTGGTGACCTGGTTTTGCTGGTTTCTTGGTTCATTTTTTGGAGGATGGTTGTGGTTTTTCTGCTCTACAAGCTTATTCTTTGACTTGTTGCCCAATGGTCTTTTTGGCACTTGGTCTACTATTTGTTCTTATGGCACTCACAGGAGTGCCCATCCCCGAGTCGGAGCCGATGTTGGTGCTCAAATTAGTCTCACCCATTTGTCATTGAAATTCCTCAGTTTGCGGCCTCTGTCATGTTTTCTATCTCCCATGTTGGTGCTTGAAGACTTGTCCTCCATTTGGTTTCCATGATCAGTCCCTTCTCTTGAGTCGAGGATCACTTAAAGGTCAAAATTTGTTTTTCATTTCTCTGTCCATCTGAAGGAGTCTATAAATTGGGCGTAAAACTCAGGTTGTTCCTTTCCTTCCATTTTTCACAGTCACATATTGTTGTCCCTGTCATTTTTGTCCCAAATACCTGAGGAAACATGATTGGATATAGCTTGAGGATCATGTTTGAACCTTATAACATCTCCAAATTCTCTATCCTTGAAGAAAAATTCATCTGGGCTCAAATGGTGGTTTTCCTACATTTTTACAGTTTGATGGGTGTGTTTTCCCCATCAAATTTACATCGCTACAGTGGAAACATGGCCCTTTTTGGTTGGATGCGGCTCGGTGGGGCACTCTAAAAACTCTATGGCTCACTTCAACCCAAAAATTTTCCACGTGGAGGAATGACGCTCATTTGAAAATTCACCTTTTGGTTTGGCCTTGGAGTTACACTGGGGGGACACGTGGAGGATTTTTGCTTTTCCCAAGACTTAGACAAATTTTTCATGCAAGCTGGTATAGTTTTTTGGGGCCATGGACACGTGGTGGGCTAGCGCTCATTTGAGGATCCGCCTCAGGGTCCCACCTTAACAATTGACGATAGGGGACAGGTGGAGGCTTTCCCTGGCTCTAACTTTGTACTTAAACTTTTCAAAGCAATTTTTGAAGCCTGGGACATGTGGTGAGCCCGTGCTCATTCAGAGGTCTCCGCTCTTGGGCACCATCTTAAAGTTGCACCATAAAGACATGTGGAGGTTTCCACCGGGCCTTCCTTCCCTTAGAATTTTCAAGAAACTTCCTAAAGGGCCTGGGGACATGGAGGGACCACACATGTTTGGGGACTAGCCCCTGAGTTTTATTTTGAAGAAGCATCAGAGGACACTTGGAGGCTTCCGCTCACTGCCTTTTTCTTGGACTTTTCAATGGCCGAAGGAGACTATCTCAAACCTTAGACACATGGCACCTTCCACTAAACCTTCAATTTTTAACAAGACTGCTAGATGAGACACATGTTGAGCCCATGCTTGTTTGGGGTCTCTACTTTTGGGACCATCTCAAAATGTGCCATTGAGACACGTGGCAAGGGGAAATGGAGAAATGGAGCTTCGGGGTTATTTAAGGTTTTTTGCCTTTTGTAAAAAGGGATAAAATTGTAAGTTAAAGCATGGCCCCGACAAGAAAGTAATGCCAAGTGTTGAATAGTCAAAAATGGAGGTGTGGGCCCATAGGAAAATGTGGAACTTTTTCCTTTTTGGAAAATAAGTATAAAGTGAAAAAATGAAGCGTAGGTCTGCTGGGACCCACATCAGAAGCTAAAGGCAGAAGGGCGGAGCTATGGGGAAAATTTGGAAAATTTTCCTTTTTCCAAAAAATGAGGTAAAATAGCATAATCAAGCCGGTTCCTCTGGGACCCACATTGGGACATGTGTCAAGCCCATTTTCTAAGGGCGGAGGGGTGGAGAAAATGTCAAAATTTTACTTTTTTCCAAAAGTTATAAAATGTCAAAAAGTGCTCCCAGGCCCGTTTCCAATCACATTTTCCATGTGGAGGTCAGATTAAAATTTGAAAGGAAAGATCAATGGTAGTTGTGCATTTCATTTGATTTTTCCACCATTGAAGCTCCAAGATGTTTGGAGATGCATTTTTTGCATCATTCTTCATCAATTTTTGGAAAATTTGTGTCGTTTTGGTCTGCAAAGTTCAATTGAATCAATTTGGGAGCTCAATTTGTAAATATGAAGTACTTTTGAAGTGGATTTTTTCTCGGGCTCATGCAAAAATGCAAAAATGCCAGATCCAGAAGTTGCAGAGTAAAATTTCAGAGGAAAAGGAGGGAAAAGGATGAAATGATGAAAGTGTAGGCAAAAGGTGAAAAAGGCATTGCCTCGAGAGCAAAAAGGGATGACCTATCAAGTCTAGCTATGCAGAGGCTCAAAAAATGATTAAAAAGGGGATTTCTCACATGATAGAATCAGAATGATTAAAGGGACTCCTGAAAAGTTGTGGCATGGCATCCTAGTCATTAGTCGAGGGCCCAAGAAATGTGATCAGTTCACAATTGGTCCACCTAGTAGATTTCAGATCTGAATTTGTTAAACGTCATTGTCTGAAACAAATTGGTAACAAGAAAAGGTCCCTCGAATATTCTTCTCTTTTGGGGGAAAATTGAGTGGGAAAAATGTATAAATGCAATGAGAATACTCTTGCAAATGGTCGAGTATGAATTCTTGAGAAAAAATTTGAGAAAGTCATCTTCCCGAGAGACCAAAGCCGAGATTACCTGTTATTTTCTTCTATGTTAGATTTTCTGTTGTGTCAAGTTGGTTCAGAGATGTATAGCCATTGAAAAGCACTGAGATTGCTCTGGAAGCTTTCCTCGTTGATGAATCTAAGCAATTTTGGAATTAATTTGTGTCTAATCTCTAGTAATTTTGTGTCTGCTTTATTTTAGAATGTCTACAAATAGTTTCTTTCATTCCTATTGCAATCTTATACTGAAATTTTTGTGAAATCACACAGGATCTCATCCCTGTGATAGTCTAATGGTATTTTCAATTTCATTTCAAGAAGAGCCTTCATCTTGGATGAGATAAACAAATTTAAAATCAATTCACTATCATTTGTTGATAAAGATTGTTCTGTAAGTCTTCTGGGTGTACCTTAGGCATGATTAATCAGAAACTTTAGTGTTTAATTGAGTCTTCCAATTCGAGCCTTCGTGTTGGAGTCTCAAAGATTATGTGAAAACGTGTTGATCTGGGCCTCCATTGAAGCACACCTTCTAGTTGAAGGAACATCTTCTTGATTCTAAAGCTTTTTGTTGTGAAGTTGTTCATTATTGTGAAGTCCCTCCAAAGATCTGGTATAATCAACTTTATCCTGCTTCATCTCCCACCAAAATCATTTAAAAACCATTGATCCACCCTAAACTACCCCTGTTTTCCCTATGTATCAACAAAGGAACAAAATCTACTTGCAAAAATATGCAGAACAATCAAGATTTCTTAATGTCTTTAGTAACCTTTGCCTTGTATTGAAAATATCTCCATAATCTGGAAGTGACAACTCGTGAGAGTCAAATTTGGTGTGTTGATCATATTTTCCCAAGGTCTTCTCTATAAAATTTGTGCAAAAGAAGGATTTACCAGCATTCTTCAATAACAGAGGTTACAAAATAGGTTCTCTTACCTTGGTTGAAAGGCACAACCTAAAATAGTTAGGATAAGATCACATCCTTTTAAGGTGTTACCCACTTCTTTCAAAGCTTGAGTGCTAAAAATTCAAATAGATTGCTTCCCACTATAAAAAGAAAAACATAATCATCTATCTCGCCTCGAGTGTTTTTTCAAATACATGATGCTACTCGCCCTTTGAAGGAGATTAAATCTAGGAAAATGGTTATAAAAGTCTCCAATGATGTTCAAGCTCCAAAACCATCCGTAATATATATTTGTAGCATAGACATCGCTACTTATTCCTTCGTATGTTTTTTCCTAGATTCCCACTACATTTCGAGTTATTTTGACCTTGAGTGCCAAAACCACTCTCCATCAAGGTGGAAGTTCTATGAAAATTTTCTAGAGAGTTCACTCGCATTTTGACACGAAATTCTCTCATTAACTTCCATTTTAAGATGTGTTGTTTGTCTATTTTAGATGATTTCATGGCCCAACTTCCTTGTGGCAATCTATTTTTGCACTTTTATTTGTGATTGATGGTTATTAATAGTTTGAAATCCCTCTTCACTTTCAATATGTCCTCCTTTTTCGCCAAATGGCTTCAACCATTTCACAAACCTAAATTCCTATAAATGCCATGCTTGTGTGCAAGAAAAACTTGGAGAAAATTTATATTCTTGTTATTAAAGCTTAGCCTTTCTTGTTGGAAATTGTCAAAGTCAATCTTAGTTCAATTGTTCTTCCATTCTTCAACTTGTATTCTTCTTTCTCCACTATTGCTACATTCTTGTTCATTTGACCGACGTGGACACAAACATCGAAGGATAAAATGAGGGGATGAATATTCACAAAACTAGATTTTCCACTATTCTTGCATTTCATGGTTGGAGGATTTTTTTGTTTGTTTCATTTATTTAAATTTTCATTTCTAAATCAAATTCATTCAAAAAATTCATATCAAATAGAGTAGAAAAAAATTCTCTTTCATTTGCAAATTGTTAGTTCTTTTCCAAGAGGGTTTACATCTTTCATATCAACTCGGGTGACAAATCTTCTTCTTCGTATCCCTATTGGTTTCAAGGAGAAAATATCCGTAGGAATTTTTCTCCATATAATAGATTATTTGGAAAATTTCTTGTTTTATGTTAGCATTATTTATAATACACTCATCATAGGTGAATAACCACACCGGGTTATTTTTCTTGTTTTGTTTGTGTAGAAGTAGATTTTATTATTTAGAATAAAAGCAAATTGTTGTTTAGTGATTCTAATATTTTAGTTTTGTGATTTTCTTAGATTAGTTTCCTTCAGTATTAGCTTCAATTGTTAATTTCATTTAGTTTACATTGATGCTTCAAACTACTTTAGCACTTAGATCTAATTAGGCAAACAAGCCATAAATAATTTACACTACCCATTCATAGCCTCGAAATCTCCCCTTTTCCAAGAAAACAAACCATAGGGAATTTATGATACCAGTTCATAGCCTCGAAATCTCCCTTTGTTGATTCAACTACCGAGAAATCACACTACTATATCTTAGTCAGTCATCAACACATTCCCACCCGGCTGTCCCAAAGCATGACCTCGAGAGGTCGGGTGCGAGAGAAGGTCGTGTGTCAATTTTATTTCATACAAATTGGTGAACCCGACGTGAAGGATTTATTCCTTCTTGTTTCCTTTCCTTTCATTGCTACTACCTCATCTTTCTATTTCTTGAATTTCCCTATTTTGGTAGGTATTTTATACTTTCTAAAATATGTCTGGAAGAGAGTTTCATGGGCCATTTGGCTTTGATATATATTACACCAACATTCATCCACAAATGTCCCCTTCTCTTTCGAGGTGGGTGACAATTACAAAATTAACTCCAAATCTCCCCTAGTTACACTTCAAACCCCATTAGCTATGTAAGAATGGAGGAGGTTCATCAACCGTTAAACATGTAATATGGTCAACCCAATGCAAGCCACATTTTTATCACAAATGGAATAGGCTCTTACCATAGAGTCTTGTTCGGACCCCACATTGCCATTCAATGGAAGAAGATAATATATTTTCACGAATAGCTAATCTTCTTCATCAAATAGACGAGACTTTAGGTAGAATGAAGGCTACAACCTTTGAGATTTCAAATTCCTATCCTAAGATTCTTACTTCAGAGGATTACATCAGACTTGCATCTTCATATATCAGCATTATAAAATAACATGAAAAAGGAAATCATTTTATTAGCATTCATCATCCATTGCATATATTTTGAAAAACATATAAAACCGGAAATTCTAAACATCTAGAGTACACATGTGAATCAAACCATAAATGCGAGTAAACTCTATGCAAGGAATAGCCGAACCAAAAAGATCTATATATATAATAAATCATTTTCTATGAATAATGCCATCTCATGACAAGTGTGGTAAAAAGGCTCAATCATGAGCAAAAATAAAAACAAAATAAATAAAATACACAAAAATGAAACTAAGCAATAAAGGTGTAATGCCCATCTATCTCTAGGAGGCCCTTACGACCACTCCAATTACAAATTTCCTAGAAGCTCCTCTCAGATGCATTCAAACAACAAAGGCCAAAGCCTAATATTTTCTGTGAATAATGCCATCTCATGCCAAGTGTGTTCAAAATGCTCAATCATGAGCTAAAAACACAAACAAAATAAATAAAATACACAAAAATGAAACTAAGCAATAAAGGTGTTATGCCCATCTATTTCTTGGAGGCCCTTACGACCACTCTAGTTATGAATTTCCTAGAAGCTCCTCTTAAATGCATTCAAACAGAAAAGGCCAAATCCTAACGCAAAATACCAAGTCTCTCACATCTAAACCCTTTCTAATCCTCTTTCACTTTCATCACGTCCGATGTCATTGTTTCTATATCCTTTCCAATTCAACCATACTCACAAATGAAACATTCACAGGTAATCCAGAGCTCTGAAAATCACCAATAGAATATATATATATATATATATATATATATATATGTTGTTTTTACCTCGTATTGAGCGTATGTGTTCACGGTGGCTAGAGCGTTGGCACGGTATATTTTTATATCCCCACACAAATTATAATCCCTCTTTTTGTTTTAATTTAGCATTTATTTTTCGATAATTTGTCTCTCTACACTTGAGTCTTCTTTTTTTTTTTTTCGTAGGAGCAAGATCTTGGATGGTGACATTTCGGCACACGGACTTGTCTGCTGACTTCTAACTCCCCATTATAGGAACATCATACTCGGACTCTCACGTTTACGCCTCTTCATGGCCAAGACGCTTCTTCAAGGGGTCAATATCTACACACCCAAAATTACATGTGTTATACTTGTTAGAAAACAATTATAAAAGTCCCCAATGATGATTCATATCCTTTGAAAGATGTTTGAGCCCCAAAACCCATTTGCACAGATATATTTGCAACCTAGACATCCCTACCGAACTCTCGCATGATTTTTCCAAACATCCCGCTACATTTCAAAGTAGTTTTGACCTTTAGTGTCAAAATCATAGCCTACATGGCTGGCGGTTGACCAATTGCCGCGCCTGGGTAGGGCAACAATCATGTGAAAAGTTTTCAGAGAATTCACTCGTGTTTTGACGTAGAATACTCTCACTTAACTTCAATTTTTAGATGCATTTCTTTCTGCTTTAGATGATTCCAAGGCCCAACTACCTTATGGGAATCTATTTTTTAAATTCTATTTGTGATTAAGGGTTTTTAGTAGTTTAAAATCCCTCTTTACTTTTTTTATATCCTCCTTTGGTTGTTAAATGGCTTCAACCATTGCCTAGTTAGATTCCTATAAATATCATGCTTGTGTACAAGCCAAACCACGGAGAAAATTTGTATTCTTACTATTGTAAAGTTGTTGCCTTTCTTGCTTAAAATTGTCAAAGCCAATCTCGTTCAATTGTTTTTGCATTTTTCCACTTGCATTGCTCCCAATTCTATTAATCCAAGTTATTGTTTCTCCCACATCCTTCTTTCTCTATTTTTGTTGCATTCCCATCCGTTGGACCCACATGGACACAAATATCGAAGGATAAATCGAGGGGATGAATATTCACACAACCAGAGGTAATTAGTGTTAGAATATATGTGATGTGTTGTATATTGTTCATGTGTATTGATGTAGAGTTGCACTATGATGTTGATAATGAAAAAGAAAATGTGGATTGTGAATGATCATAGATAAAAAATGTAATGTGGTTCATAAGTTAAATGAAATGTGTAGGAAATGGAATTTGTAATGCATAATTAGTATAATGTTGATGGTAGAATAGATGTAAAAATGTATAATTACAAAAATAATGTGTTATGATGAATGATAATGTGATGTGATCATAAAATGTTACTATGATAAAACTAGGGAAAAATTACCAATGCCCACTTCATGTAGATGAATAGGTTCAATTAGTGAGGACCCCTCGGCGATCAAGGATAAGCCAAGTAAGCAAGAGTGTGTTATTGGGAAATGATTGAGTGCGCTAGATGAATCGATGAAGCGTGTGATGAGAGGTTCTTATAGAAAAACCCTCAACAGTTGTGTAAGAACCGTAAGAACACAAGTGCGTCATAGGGGTTAAGGTGATAAGAATCACCTACCAGATACTAAGGTGGCGTGAAGTGGTGGAAGCATGTGGAATGGAAGCAACATGAGTGTATGAACTAAACTAAATTTCATATGGAGCTGCATGGGGATGGATGAATGAAAAGGGTTGTGGCATTTGATGTGAAGTAATAACATGATATGATAGATCAATGGATAGAGTGGATGCGGTGGATGATATGTTGTATTGGTGAATGGACGCAGTGGAGAGCACACATGAGTGACAACCTATGATGGTGGACACATTATAACCTTAGCATTAGATGGAGGAGACAAGTCAAAGTAGGTAGAAACATGTTGAGAGCCAAAATAAATGATTTCATTATTCTCTAATTGTTGTAATCTATCATGAAGGGAAAAATAATCATCGTCCCTATGGTCATTGATGCGATGACAATAACAATATGGTTGAGCACGTTGGCACTATAATAAATGGTGTGGATGATGTTTGTTAGAGGAAAGCAAATTAATTTATCTCGTAATTAGAACACGCAACACAAAGTGTGCAATGCCTCATGCGAGACGGATGAAGTAGGTGGAGAAGTAATCTGCCATGGAGGAGGAAAACAAGTATGCTTCTATGATGGAGTAGGTTGATATGTCTTGTTAGGTCGAGATATATACTATGTAGCATGCTCAATCTGATGATAATGGGGAGCACTAGATGATGCAATGGAATTATAGATAGATGGATGGTCAATGACATGAGGTGAGAAGATCTTTCTCTAGATCAAGGACTTTATAGCATAGAAGAATGAATTACTCACATGTATTATACTATAATATTTGTTTAAGCATAGGAATCAAACGACAATAGAAAATGAATTACTTCTCAAGGTCGATAGGTTGAACACACTGTTGGTGCATACAAGTGTTAAATCGTATGATATAATCCTTAATAGATTCCGATGAGCCCTAATGTAAAGTAGGTATGCAATCGTAAGTAACCTTAGGGCCATTTTTGAGGATGAAATGATAGAGGAAAGCATCCTCCATGTCATAGTAAGTACTAATGGACCCAAAGGGAATATGAGTGTACCATTGCAATGCCTCATTGGTAAGACTATGTAGAATGGGTTGAGTAATAATAATCTATCATTAGAATAGGAGGTCATAACCATACGGTAATGTAGAAGATGAGCATGAGCATCACTAGTACCATCAAAACATGTACTAAGGTACACGTTCTTCAATCTCTCGGACCTTGTTCAATCTCTCTCTTTAATTTATTTCATCATGGTCCTCTAGGTACACGTTCTTCTAAGGCCCTTCAGGCATCTTTTGTGTATGCATTTCATCGTGCCATTGACTCTCTGTCAATTCCTTATCTTTTTATCACCTCATAATTCTTGGTCACAAGACATTTTTTCTTGAGTTGTTTTCTTCCACACGTTCCAAGTGGTTCCATACCTCTCCAAGTCCCTGGAGATCCTTCACTATTTCCTCCAGCTTCTTCATGACTATTATGTTATAAATATTTTCCTTTTTGGCACAATCTTGGTTTGATCATGCATTCTCTAACCACCTTCACACGATGAAGAACACAAATCTATGTTAACTGCCTCATGTTCAGTGGAAGCTTCATCTATAAGAAACTAGCCTACTCTAATACCACTTGATAGGGTTTTATCTCTAATGGGTACTCCTTGATCCTACCTCCAGATTTAACGCTACCGATTTGGAACTATTTATGTTCCATCTATTTTCTTCAATCATGATCCGACATCTACAAATTCTCCCTCTAAGAGATACAATTATTGGCACCTCCTAGGGATGACCGGACTTATCTCTCACTTTAGTGCTATGGGCAATCCCATCCTTCATCTATCAACCCCTTTTCACACTATATCTCTCCATCTACTTCCTTCTATCATGGATTACTTCCCTTGGCCTTCTACAATTGTAACAACTTACACTTCTTATCCTATGGCCAACAACCTTCTCGTTGGTGGTCTTCCTTCTATTTAAAGTTGTGCACACATGATCTTTTAGACTTCTCTTAGCTCCATGTATGCTCATACATCCAATCTTTATGACGTCCCTAGCTTGACCTCAAATCTAAGTTGTTTCCCCATCTCATACTTATCACATTCTCTCACCCACATAAATGTTGAAATTTTCATTTAGGGCACGAATAGTAGAAAATCGGTGGATGAGGATGACTTCTAAGAAGAACTCTTCATCGGGGCTTGATATCCCGAACAACTATTCAATGGATCCCTTCAACCAAGTGGTTTGAACAAATATTTGGGGTCTTGGTCCCACCACATTATTCACCCCATCCATAAATCGGGTCTTACTATTGATCCCACCAACTACAGAATGATCATGGTGGGTCACACATTTTCCAAGCTATATGCTACAATGCTTTACATGTGACTTTCACATTTTTTGGACCAGAGTCACTCCAAAGCAAGCGGACAAATGAGGTTTTGACCAACATACCATTGACCACATCCTCACATTTCGAGCCATCATCGAGGAATCGCACCACCATTCTTTCAAGGTTTTTTGTTGTTTTGTTAACTTTTGGAAAACCTTCGAATTTGTTCCATGGGTAGCTCTCTTCCAAAGGCTTATAGAGATTGGCATTTCTGAGACTCTTTTAGCTGCCATCATTCATCTATATGAGGAGGTTCTTGGTCGTTTTCATTTTATTTTTGGGTTCTTTGACTTCATCAAGAGTACCATTGGGGTCAAGAAGAGTTTCCTTTTGTCTCCTACCTTGTTCAAGTATTCATATTGATGAGTGGGAGGATTTTCTCAGGATCACATGCGGGAGGGGGACAATTGTCTTCTCCACTAGGTTCTAATATATATTCTACTTTTTGTGGATGATGTGGTCCTTGTTTCCTCATCTTCGGAGGGTTTACATAGAAATTTGGATGCTTTATCCCTCTTTTGTGACCACAAGATCTTGATAGTTAATTTAGGAAAAACCAAATTTATGATCTTCAATAGCAGAAGAAATATGACTTTCATTACTTCTATAATGGGGATGAGATTGAGATCACCAACTCTTACACTTACTTAGGAGTACTATTTGCTAGACCTCACTTTAGGTTACGACAAACACTTCACCTCGGGTTAATAAAGGCTATTGATCCTCGCGATCTTGGAGAGAGTCTTTCAAGTTATCATGTCTAAGATGTCCCTCATAGACTCTCTTTTCAGACCTGCGGTTCTTTATGGCTTTGAATTTTGGTGGGTCTCCTTACTTGAGTCTAATTGGGTTACAAAGTGGAGAGAGTTCAAATCCTTCTCATACATGTCATCGAATGCAATGAGATGGTTCCTCACAATATCATCCTACCATAGTTTGGAGCTCATCCCTTTAGGTTAAAAACAACTTTTGGCATTGTTTCTCTCTTGCATTGCATTTGTATACTAGTTGATTCTTCTACGGGAAAGGACGGGCATCCATACCTTGCTTACTTTGCTCCTCTAAGGCCATTGCTTTGACCAATCATTCTAGTAAATCTCATTGTTGGTATGCCAAAGTCCCGTGACTACTTAAGTCTATTGGGATTCACATGGATCACCTCCACCATATAGTTATTCCTTGGAATTTCCCGTCCATCTTCTTGTAGTTAAGAAATATCTAAAAAATCATCGAAATGATATCTACAAGCAATTAATTGAGACACCTAGAAACTGCGGGGTGGGTTATGTCGAAAGATGGCCTTCTATGCTGCACATTTTTGAGGTCAATAATGGTATTATTATTTGGCTCCAGTATATTTCTCAACATTGGATGCATGCCCTTCACATTTCCCTGGGTCAGTTCAAGGTTGGCTCTCATATGCACGAAGTTGAGTGTGATCATCAAATTGATCGTTCGAGCGGATTTGTCAACTTATTTGCCTCTAGGAGATCAAAATTGAAGAGCACTTCATCTTCCGGTGCCCCATATACTACGAGATTAGAGGGATATTTCACTTATTATTCATAGAGCATCCGACGGTTAAAAAATTCTTTAGATACTATGATCAAAGGTGTCTTGTTCTATATCTGCAAGAGGCTCTTAGGCTTTGGGAAGAGACCCTTCAACATCTTTCTATACATATGAATACTCTACATATCACTTCCTATTTTAACAAAGTGCTCTCTCCCTTGAGAGGGGTACTAAGCAACAAGATGATACCAATCGATTACCATATGAGATCGGTCAGGACACAAGGAACTATTTCATAGAACAAACAAGTACAAGGTTGAGCCCGTCTTCTCATAGATGACTTTTGAGGTCCACCATATGGGAATGGAGAGTTCATCCCTCCTCCGAGAATCAGCACCCCAAATACCGAGCTTTAGCACATTACTAGCTTCTTTTAGTCGGCCTTGGATATTAGTTGAGGTGATCTTCTCTTTTTCCTCCACATCTTTTTCTTCCTCCACATGTTTGGGTTCTGTTAACTTCTGCAAGGTTTTTTAGGCCTCTCTTTTTTCCCGTTCTTCCTTGCCTTCTCTTTTCAAGTTTCTCTCAAGGACCTTTTAGTCTTCTCACTGGACTATTGTTTCTCTTTGTATGGGTATAATGCCATTGACCTACTTTAATGGACATTCATTGGGAAAATAATATATTTATCTTATCTTATCTTAACTCTCATCTGTGTTGGTTCCTCTGAATTTCCTTCTCACACTTTTAATTTGAATCTAACATATTTATTGCCCTTATCTCTGCGTAATTTTCCTTCGGCCAATCCCTTCAAGGCATGTCATCTCGGTGGTTGGTTCTTCCTTACTTACCATTCCACATTCTCTCTCCATCCACTTCCTTCCATCACAGACTACTTCCCTTAGCCCGCAACGACTGTATCAACATAAAATTCCTATCCTGCTTCTCATTGGCAACCTTCCTCCTATTTAAAGTTGTGCATGCATGATATTTCCGCTTCTCTCTCCTCTATGCTGATTTCTCCTAATTTCTTGCTTTCACTTTGAATTTGAATCTATCGTCTTTTACTGCGCTTCTCCGCATAATTTTCCTCCGGCCAATCCCTTCGTACCATGTCATCTGGTGGTTGGTTCTTCCTTAACGACCGTTCCATTGTCCAGTCACCATCAACCATGTGGCCATGAACATACATTATATCCATCCTTTCCCCGTCACCTATCAATCCATTCTTATCTTCTCAAGCTTCACTCTTCACATTTTATCGCTTCTTTCTCCCAACACTTTTGCACGCTTCTTTTCAATTCCTGTGTCTTCTCTTATTATTTTTATGTGCTTCTTTTCAACGCCTTTATTTCAACCTATTTTTCTTGTGTGGTTGCCTTCTCTTCTATTCGTCCTTGGGTTGCACTCTTTCACTTTCGCTCTTGGTTGCGCTCCATCTAAATCTGCAAATCTTTCTTCCTCCTTTGACATTTATCTCTACACGTGCTTCATTCTCTTAGTGTCATCTCACTTACGCCTACCTCCTCTAATTTTAGGATCTCATATTCATTTGCGCCTTAAATTCCTTCCACGTGTTATTCATTACTTTCTTTGTGCACATTGTTCATCCTTCACATCCTTTAACCTTCTTCTTCAACATATTGTCTTCTTCCTTTTAGTGGCACAATCACCCTTACGAGCCATCGTTCATCTTATACACATTCCTTTCATGAATGGCCCTACTTCTAAGTTCGAGCCACTATTTTCGTTTTCCTCGTCGTTCTCTCACATACTCCTTTTCCTCCCAATTAGTTACCTTACAATCGATAATTTACCAAGTATCTTTCATACGTTCTCCTTTCCTTCAAGTATTTATAGGAATTAACAATTTATTAACCATCTTCAAATATCTACATTGAGGTATTTATAGTTAATAAAGAGAAATTCATATTAAGATACTTATATAAAAATTATACATTTAAATAATATATGAAAACATATCTAAATTAAATATCAAAATATACATATTTAAAAAAGAAAAATATATAAATAATCATACATACTTTCAAATTGTATATATTATTATTTAATTTATATTATATATATAAGAGAAAAATATATATAAATAGTCATACATACATTCAAATTATATATACCATTATTTAATTTATATTATAGCAATAATTCAATATGAAAATATATTTAAATAAAATATTTAAAAGAGATAAATATGTAAATACTCATACATTTGTTAAAATTACTATACGATTATTTAATTTATATTATAAAAATAATTCAATATGAAAATATATTTAAATTAAATATGAAAATATAGGATATTTGAGAGATAAACAAGCCTCTACACAATTTCTAAAAGGTAACTCGATTTCCGTATTAAAAACTACCATCAATTTTTCATTGTTTAACATATTTTCACTTAATCATACACGACTTATAAACATATTAAAGTTTAAACCATTTATAATTAGTATAAATTAAAAATAAAAAAACACACTAATCGTTCACATAGCTTATAAACACGTCACCGTTTAAAGGATTTATAATTCATATAATTTTTAAATAAAAAATAAAATATAATATAATTTTAAAAATAATAAAAACACATTATTCTAATAGATGGTGCACATTCCCTCCTTATTCTAAAATATCAAAAATAATAAAAACACATTATTCTAAAATATCAATGCCTATCCTTTCGGAAAAACCCTCAGGAAAAAGTATTTTCCCATTAAAAATATTGTAACAATGTTTTCAAATGAAAATAATATATCTTTGCCAATATCTACATACTAAAAATAATTAACTCCTACAATACTAATGGGCACGGCTCTTCAAGAATGTTTCACTTATTAATTTTAAGTTTTGGTCATTAATCTACATAATATATGCATGGATACCATTTTGTAAAACAAACAAAGCTCGATACCACTTTACTAAAGCAAATAATGCTCGATCATCGAATAAGCATATAAAAGAAAAGCTCAAACATAAAGCTCGATGCTCGATATTATTTCAAACTCTATTTGCTTTACAAGTAGGACCTTTAACTCATGTAAATTACATCAAACTTAGACTTACAGACACACATAAGGAACATATCTTTGAAAGAACTTCAATCCTTAGACTTGCTTCGCTCTCCCTTCTCCGGTGTAGTGAGTGAAATGAGAACTCCTTATTTATAAGAATTCAAGTAGCTTTTCACCGAGAAACTTAAGAACCGGGAGACCTACAACCGGTGACTCAAAGTGACAAGAAGATTCCCACTACTGGGAAAGACAAACACGGACAATGGGTACATGCTACCCATTATAGCACCTTTAAGAAGTGGAGAGGTCAAAGCGCCTTCGAGATAAGACTTAAAGACGAATCTTATCTTACTTTATTTGACACCACGGCAACATGTCTCACAAAGATAGCCGAAAGCAACATAAAGGAGGTCGGTAACATGCCTACCGACATAGCACTAAGGGCTATCAAACTGTACAATGGGACCATTGTCATCATCTGATGAGGATGAAGTCTCATCAGTCCTTGGAGGCAGTGACCCGAGATTCCTCGTGCTTCTTTCAAGATAAGGTCTTGATGTAGAGGTTGTTCCATCATTATCAGGACGAAGATGCCGTCTAGTTGGAAATAGATAATGATCTGGAATTCGAAAGAAAACTAGGAGCGGCGGATGTATCTTCATCGTATGGTGAAGAATTGTTCTTCTCCATAATCTGTCCATTAGGATTTGAATGATGACCCCTGAAAGGATTAGGCTTTACATAATAATTTACTTTGACATACCACGGAATTTTACATTGTATGAGTATGTTTCTAGCAAGATCAGGAGAAACATCAAGTAGAGAAGAATCAGAAATTTTCGAAGGAAGATATTTCAAAAGAAAATATTTGAAATGCTGAGAAATATACTTCCTATCACCTTGTTGACTGGGCCTGTTCTAAAGATCAAACTGCAGAGGATGCTCCTCTGTCCATAGCCGTGAAAACTCAAATTTCCATAATGTATTGGGCCTTGGAATGAGTTGTCTGAGCTTATGTCCTTCAAAAGTAAAGGATCAGGTTGTTCAGCATACCTTGTATGTCGCCAGATCCATTTCAGAGTACAAAACACCATTGGTTCTTGAAGAGAATGAAACTCTGAATGTGGAATTTCAGGATCTACAAACCTGACTGCAACCTCGGACATATTATATTCAGATACAGAAATATAATCTCTGTACATAAGCAAAGCTTGTGCTTCTCTAGAAATTCTATCATCATTCCTTTTTCTGGATTCAATATGGCCTTGACAAGAATTTATATCCCATATGGGACTATCAAATTCATGGAAAACTTGAGTAACATTAACATGTTTGATCAAATTTAACTCTCTGCTAGCAAAATCAGCTAAAGATTTATATTTTCCTTTATATGCTTTATGTCAAATTAAAAATATCAAACCAGAGACCCCACCTTTGTAATCTGTTGAAGGCTGATTTATTTCGGGTCTCCATTATTGAGTGGGCCTTGAAATCTTTTAGATCGGATCGTAGAACGAAATGATCATTTGAATGAAAAACAAGAAAGTTTTAATGGCTTTCTTGGTTGCCAAAATTTCTTTGTGAGTAGAATGGTATTTTATCTCGTAACCTTGAAAAGATCCTGAAGCATATCTGTAGATTTTCTCTTTACCATTCTCCATTTTTTCTTTGAGTACTGCTCCCCAATAACTGTCACTTGCATCACATTCAATAATTTTCTGACCTTGTCCTGGAAGGGACATAGGTGGCAGATCAAGAACTTGTTTCTTGATGCGCTTGACTGCTGAAGTCATTTCTTCACTCCAGGCGGGAGCATTCTTTTTCAATCTTTTGTTTAACAAGATTCTATCTGCAGCAATGATTTTTATAGAATCCTGCAACATAGTTAACACAGCCTAAAAACCTTTGCAGTTGTTCCTTTTCTTTCACTCATCAGGAAATTCCTGAATTTTGGAAACAACATGCTTCTGCATTTCAATGCTACCATCTTTTATTTTAATGCCTAGAAAATCCATCTCATCTTTGAAAACTTCCATTTTAGATGGAGATAGACACAAACCATTTTTATGAACAACATCATAGAACTTTTCTAAGTGTTCTATGTGATGTTTAGGAGACTTTGAAAATATCAAAATATCATCAATATAAACAATCAGAAAATCTGAAATTTCTCCAAAGATACTATCCATTTTCTTGAAATATAGATGGAGCAGTCTTAAGACCAAAAGGAAGTACCTTCCATTCATATTGTCCTCCTGGGACGACAAATGTAGTTTTGTATGAATCTTCTGGCTATAGAAAGATCTGCCAGAATCCACTTTTTAAATCAAACTTATCTTTGTAAATCTTGGATCCTTGATACGGGACAACAAATCATCTCTTGCAGGTATTGGATGTTGGACTGCAGCTATGAACTTGTTCAAAGGCTTGTAGTCAATGACTAGCCTTTTTTTCTGCCTTATCTGTTCACTACGTTTATTGACATAAAAGGCTGCACAAGCCCAAGGAGAACTGGATTCTTAAATGAACCCTCCTTTGAGTAGCTTCTGAATTTCTTCATGGCATTCTTTCATTTCTGATGGAATCATGCCACGGTGATGTGCCTTGAACTTTGGGACAAGTTCTTTTCCTTCTTTATCCTTTACAATCTGCAAATCAAGTGAACATATATGCCTTTTTCTGGAAACAAAG
Source organism: Taxus wallichiana var. yunnanensis (assembly GCA_018340775.1). NCBI lineage: Eukaryota > Viridiplantae > Streptophyta > Pinopsida > Cupressales > Taxaceae > Taxus > Taxus wallichiana. Next base: position 814,191,504 of record CM031234.1, on the reverse strand, counting down.
GCATGAGGATTATCAGAACAAAGATCATTCTTGATCTTTGCTACTATATCATCAATATTGGATTTACATGCAGCAATGGATTTATGTATCCACTCATGACTAGACTTCTTCTTATGTTCAGGGAGTGGAACTATAGTCTGGTAGGTATACCTTCTAGGTATTTGGATCTGTGGATTGAACAGGGATATGAAATCTTTGCTGATACTAAATGTTCCACAATCTTGAAGACAATCAACTCCTATCAGACAATCATAGGCTTCCATATCATGCTGATAGAACTTAAATGTTCTAGTAAATCCTTCTATACATATAGGGATATAGGCCACAAAATTGGAGATGACTTCTTTCTTATCAAACCTAATTCTTATATGAGCTTTTTGCCAAAGAATCGGGAGGAATAGCCATTGATCTAAGCATGTTATGTACGCTCTCGTGTCTATCATAAAGCATCTAGACAATAAGGCTTTATATTTGGTATACAAATAGTTATGGCTATGAAAGGATTTTGAGTACAAGAGACTGTGCATACCTCTGCTTCTTTCTGAGCAGATGATTCCTCTTGGGCTTCTTGTAGCATTATCTGCTGATAAGCTCCTTCAAGATCTTCGTCATCTTTTTCTTTGACTTTTTCTTCTTCTTCTTCCTCTTTGATGAGCCTTAAGAACTCATCAGTGGCCTTTGCAATAACCTTTTCAAGGAACTCAATTCTGTTCCTTCTCCAGGTTCTATATGTTTCTGAATCAGAACTTTTCTGATCCATTTGTTCTGCAATATTCTCTTCAGGGAAGAGAAATGAGAAACTTCTTTGAGGAACAGGAATTCCTCTGCCTCTATCTCCTCTGCCTCTTCCAGGTCCACCTCTTCCTCTGACAGGAAGTTGTCTCTGTCTTATTCTTTGCTGAAATGGAGGACGAACTGAGGCTGGTGAATATGGTTCTTACGAGATGAGAATAAGTCTTCATCATCTTGAGTTTATTTCAATATGGCTTGCTCAAGTTGATTCTGCTGAATGTATCTGTCTTGAGACTCTCTGAGTTTCTTCTGAAGAGAAGCCTTTCTGGTTGTATCCCATGGGGGACACTATGCATATTCACTTTGATATAGCTCCATTTGCTTTGACGGAGGATTTCTGCATTTGGAGGCACTAAAGGATGCTTGAAATTAGCATTCATATTAATTCTTACCATATTTACAGAAGATGGTAAGCTATCATAGCCCTTGAATCATCAAGATCTTCGAATCATCATGTTAGACAATTGAAAGCAATATTACACTGTACATCATCCACAGATTGATATGAAATATCGAGAAGAGAAAATTATCGAATCATCGACTAAGTAGATATTCTTCTTCTGTGATGCCCTTTGCTGCAAGAGCATTGACTTTTGCTTTTCATTTATTAATATCCTTCTGCGGACATTTGTTAGCATAATGGCTACCTTTACTGAGATGAAACATGTAGGAGAAAAACTTTTGTGCTTTCCCACATACTTTCTTTTTCGAAAACAAAATTTTTATAAGGCTTTTTCTTGTGAAATGAATCTTTTCTATAATCTTTTTCTACTGACTTCTTATACCGTCCCTTCCCTTTCTAAAAAGAACAATCTCGACATTTTGTCTTGATTGGTCCATTTAAATATCACAACCAAAGGATCCATAGCATACATATCACGAGAATTTAGAACTAAGAGATTTTACATTTTTCAATACTGCTTCCTTTCCCATTTTTCTTTACAAAGCTTAGCATGTGTTTGGTCAATTATATGATTAATTGCACCAAAACTTAATTATTCTGCTCTAATGCCATGCATTGATTTTTATATTCGAGTAGAAAAATATGGAGGAAAGACTCAATATACCTTAACCTCATGGTTTCATCATTGATACTAGAATTGTAATATAGTTTCTGCATGAAACACCGATATTCCTTTATTCGGACATATCACATAATCGCTTCTAAGAAACAAAAGCGTATTTTTCATTTTATCATCTTCTAAATCGCCAATAAATTCATGTATAATAGATTTATTAGTCCCATATAACCACTCTGTAAAATTTCTTCTTTGGTTGGGAGTTGAATCTCACCATTCTTTAATTATTCCTACAAAACCATTGGCAATAGCAGATGCAATAGCATGGGGATCTTTTTGTACATTTCTAATTGGGAATTACCCCAACCAATCATTCCATGCACCATTTCTTTTATTTCTTCTAGACTCCTGCATTCTAACTTATACCAATTAGGTTGTAGGGTCTGGACTCTGGCCATTCCTTGCAGAGGTTCAGGCTTAGGATTAGAGGTTTCTCCTAAGATCATGCCTTCGCTCTACGATGATCTTATCTTGACCATTCCTACTGATTTCTTTTCTTCTTTACCAAAAAATAGTGGTTTTGTCTTGGGCTAATAATTCTTGTTGTTTGCTTGCTTCTTTTAGTAGATTAGCAAGTTCTGAAACTTGCTTCCAAGAAACTGCATTAGGCGAATCTTCTTCTTCCTTTTTTAATGTATTGTCCCATATCATTCGACCTTAGGGACTATTTCGGAAGATTGTCTATTGCTTCATTAATCGATCAATCTTGTGATATGTTTTTTCAAAGAATCATGAACATGGGACAAACTTGATTCCACAAGTTCATGTGTATGAGTTAGCTCTTTAGCTATATGACTTTTAATACTAATAGTATGATCAACTAATGGCTGTACAATATCAGTGACATCTTGAGATATAACTTTTGGAATTTCTGCAGAGACTACTCTATGATTATCTTTGTGCAAAGTGTCTCTACTCTTTTCACTGATTTATCTACTTCATCAATTCTAGAATTCAAAATCTTAATAGCACCAGCAGTGTCACCATTCTGTCTTAATTCTATGGCCTTAATGTCTTTTCCATCTCAGCTATTCTGGAAGAATAAGAATGAACTTTATCATGCACAGACTTAACTACTTTATTTGTCCAGTTTAGCATTTTAGAGCTCTCTGATGGCTCTATCGGTCTATCTATTGTTCTTTGATACCAGTAGACTGCTTTCTATGACTGATTAGGAGATAAAATCTCATGACTCTCTGTTGTAGGAAAAGAATCAGAACTAGATGAAGCCATATTAATGGTAGGACCATTATTTGGGACATACTTCTGGCTGACAAGCTTTTCACAATCGTTGCACCATAAAAAAATCCGTATTAGGATCATATCTGAGGAACTATGACTACATAAGAATGATTTTTCTTTAGGAGGTCATGCGGGTTGACTATTGGAAGACTCCCTACAAAAAAAAAAGAACTATTGGGTGAACAGAGTTAGATCTAGGTAAAGACATTCTAGAGTTAGATCTAAAAGATAATGTTACGTTATTTTTGGATTCTTGATACAATTGTAGCATTTTTAGCTTTGGGGTGAATTTGGAATGTATAAACTTCTTTGAGAGTGTCCATTCTTTCGGAACCTTAATCGAGACCAGGAAATTAGTTCAGGCTCTATCTTCTGGCTTTCTATATTGACATGACTCACCACGCTGCTGCTGCCTTAGAAATACCATGTTTAACCGCGAGGGTACATGGTGTTGATGAGCGGTAGATTACTTTGTAATGGATGGCGGCGGACATTCACGCGTAACGCATGTTAAGACCATGTAGTAGCCAAATGCAACTTTAAGACATCTTGTAAAAGATCATCTTTGGTCAAAGAGACAGGATAATTAGGATACACTTCAAAAGAAATAGGACCATTATGGATGCCGGTCGAATAGTTGCAAGTAGAGAATCCTTAAAGATTTCAAAGAGATACATTGGACAACAAAGGATTGAAGCATTTAAACCACGATGGAAAAGAGGGGTAATACCTATTTGTACACAACCTATATGGGCAAACTTATAAGTATTTTCTTTTTGAGACTTTTAATAGCGGGATCTATGAGAGGAATATTATATTCACAATTAGAAGTTTGGGTGACTTGGATGACAGACTCACGGGTCTTAAACACAGTACTAGCTAACAGATGAAACTTATTAATCTTAGCATATCCTGGTCATAAGGTATTTTGGGTAGCTTCCAGGCAGGTAATGGGTCAGACTCTTCTATCATATCTATATCAGCATTGACAGCATAGACATCAGATAGGTTTACGAGTTCTTGATCTTCAATATGCAAAGAAGAAAGCGAGACGAGCTGCGGCCATTTTAAACTTATACTATGAGCAACTTGCAATATAAGGTCTTACGGTATTCTCCAAAACCCTAACAGCTGCGCACATCCACGAAGACTTACGATACGGGGAGACTCTTTGCCTTTTTAGGTCTTTGTATAAACTCATATTCACGAGATAGCCACAAAATTCAGACCAATCTAATAATCTTGAAACTAAAACTCAAGTAAGATACATGAACCAGCTACGATACCAAATTGTAAAACAAGCAATACTTATGATACCATTTTGTAAAACAAACAAAGCTCGATACCACTTTACTAAAGCTAAAAAGAGATGATGATCTGCTAGCCAAGTATCAAAGGATCAAAGTCTCTGATAAGTTTGATTTAAAAGTGGATTCATACAAAAATGCATTTGTTGTCCCACGAGGACAATATGAATGGAAGGTACTCCTTTTGGTCTTAAAGAGTTTGCTCCATCTATATTTCGAAGAAAATGGATAGTATCTTTGGAGAACTTTCGGTATTTACGATTGTTTATATTGATGATATTTTGATATTTTCAAAGTCTCCTAAAGATCACATAGAACACTTAGAAAAGTTCTATGAAATTGTTCATAAAAATGGTTTATGCCATCTCCATCCAAAATGGAAGTTTTTAAAGATGAGATGGATTTTCTTGGCATAAAATCAAAGATGGTAGCATTGAAATGCGAAACATGTTGTTCTAAGATTCAAGATTTTCCGATGAGTGAAAAAGAAAAGGAACTACAAAGATTTTTAGGCTATGTAAACTAGGTTACGAGGATTCTACAAAAACATTGCTACGAGATAGAATCTTGTTAAACAAGAGATTGAAAAAAAAATACTCTAGCCTAGAGTGAAGAAATGACTTCATGATCAAGCACATCAAAAGTAAGTTCTTGACTTGCCACCTATGTCCCTTGAGGACAAGGTCCGAAAATAATTGAATGTGATGCAAGTGACAATTATTGGGAGTTGTGCTCAAAGAGAAAATGGAGAATGGCAAAGAAATATTTTGCAGATACGCTTGCAGGATCCTCTCGAGGTTCTAAGCTGAAGTACCATTCCACCTATAAAGAAAAATTGGCAGCCAAGAAAGCCATTAAAGCTTTCTTGTTCTTCATTCGAATGATCATTTCATACTACGATCGATCTCGAAAGATTTTAAGGCCGGCTCAATAATGGAGACCAAAGCAAATAAATCAGCTTTCAATATATTGCGAGAGATGGGGTCTACGGTTTGATATTTTTCTTTTGAGATAGAGCATATAAAGGGAAAGGATATCTCTTTAGCTGATTTTGCTAGCGAGAGAGTTAAATTTGATCAAACATGTTATGTTACTCAAGTTTTCATGAATTTGTCGAGTCCCATATGGGATATAAATTCTTGTCGAGACCATATTGAATCCAAAAAAGGAATGATGACGAGAACTTAGAGAAGCACAAGCTTTGCTTATGTACGAAATAGAGCTGAATTAATTTCTGGTCTCAGATTAAGGTTACGAAAGAATGGACACTCTCAAAAAAGTTTATACATTCAAAGCCAATGTGTAAAGCTAAAAATGCTACACTGTCCAAGAATCCAAAAATAACGTAACATTATCTTTTAGATCTAACTCTAGAATGTCTTTACCTAGATCTAACTCTGTTCGGTCCAATAGTTCTTTTTTCTTCGTAGGGAGTCTTGAATAGTCAGCCTGTCTGACCTCCTAAAGAAAAATCATTCTTATGTAGTCATAGTTACCTTGTACATGATCTGTCACGGATTTTTATGGTGCAACGATTGTGAAAAGCTTGTCATCGGCGAAGTATGTCCCAAATAAAGGTCCTACCATTAATATGGCTTCATCTAGTTTCCGATTCTTTTCCTCAACAGAGATAGTCATGAGCTTTTGTCTCACGATCGATCACACAAAGCGATCTATTTGGTATCGAAACAGTAGATAGACAGAGATAGAGCCATCAGAGAGCTCTAAAATGCTAAACTGGACAAATAAAGTAGTTAAGTCTGTGTATGATAAAGTTCATTCTTATTCTTCCAGATTATTTGAAATGGAAAATACATTAAGGCCATAGAATTAAGACGAGAATGGTGACACTGCTTTGGTCTTATTAAGCTTTCGAATTCTATAATTGATGAAGTAGATAAATCAGTGAAAAGAGTAGAGACACTATTACAGCATAATCATAGAGTAGTCTATGCAGAAATTCCAAAAGTCATATCTCGAGATGTCAGCGATATTGTACAGCCTTTAGTTGATCATACTATTAGTATTAAAAGTCATATATCTAAAGAGCTAACTAATACACAAGAGCTTGTGGAATCAAGTCTGTCTCATGTTCATGATTCTTTAGAAAAAATAGATCACAAGATTGATCGATTAGTGAAGCGTAGGCGAGTCTTACGAAATAGTCCCTAAGGTCGACCGGATGCAGGATAATACGGTAAAAAGGAAGAAGGAGATTGGTCTAATGCGAGTCTCTTGGAAGCAAGTTTAGAACTTGCTAATCCACCAAAGAACAATGAGCAAGAATTATTAGCCAGATCAAACCACTATTTTTGGTAAAGAAAAAAATTTGTAGGAATGGTCAAGATTGAAGATCATCGGAAAGCAAAAGGTATGATCTTAGGAGAAACGTCTATCCTAAGCCTAAACCTTTGCGAGGAATGGCCAGAGTAATCTGAGACCTACTGACCTAATTGGTATAAATTAGAATGCGAGAAGTTTAGCTGAAATAAAAAAAATGGTGCATGGAATGATTGGTTGGGATAATTCCCAATTAGAGATGTATAAAAAATATCCCCATCTTATTGCATCTCTTTATACTGCCAATGGTTTTGTAGGAATCGTTAAGGAATGGTGAGATTGACTCCCAACCAAGCAGAAATTTCTGAGTGGTTATATGGGACTAACGACTCCTATTATAAAGGAATTTATTGGCAATTTAAAAGATGATAAAATGAAGAATACAACTTTGTTTCTTAGAAAGCAGATTATGTGATATGCGAGGAATAAAGGAATATCGGTGTTTCATGCGAAACTATATTACAATTCAGTAATATCGATGATGAAACCATGAGGTTAAGGTATATTGAGTCTTTCCCTCCATATTTTTTCTCTTGAATATAAAAAAGCAATGCATGGCATTAGAGCGGAAGAATTAAGTTTTAGTGCGATTAATCAAATAATTGACCAAACACATGCTTAAGCTTCGTAAAGAAAAATGGGAAAGGAAGCAGTATTGAAAAATGTAAAATCTCTTAGTTCTAAATTCTGTGATATGTATCTTTATGGATCCCTTTGGTTGTGATACTCTAGATGGACCAATCAAGACAAAATGTCGAGATTGTTCTTTTCAAAAGGAATGGATGGTATAAGAAGCATAAAAGTATAAGAAAAGTTTGTATAAAAAATATTATAAAAAGATTCATTTGCGATAAAAAAGCCTTATAAAAATTTTGTTTTGAAAAAGAAAGTATGTGGGAAAGCACAGAAGTTTTCTCCTACATGTTTCATTTGTAAAGGTAGCCATTATGCTAACAAATGTCCGCAGAAGGATAGTAATAAAGGAAAAGCAAAAGTCAATGCTCTTGCAGCAAGGGCATCACAGAAGAAGAATATCTACTGGTCAGTGATTCAGAAAGTTTCTCTTCTAATATTTCATATCAATCTGTGGATGATGTACAGTGTAATATTGCTCGATTGTCTATGAGTGATTACGTGATCGAGCTTGTAGATTCAGTTATGATAGATTACCATCTTTTGTAAATATGGTATAAATTAATATGAATGCTAATTTCAAGCATCCTTTAGTGCCTCCAAGTGCAGAAATCCTCCGTCAACAAATGGAGCTATATATCAAAGTGAATATGCATCGTGTCCCATGGGATACTGACCAGAAAGGCTTCTCTTGAGGAGAAAGTCGAGTCTAAAGACGGAGATACATTCGGCGAGAATCAACTTGAGCAAGCCAGATTGAAAAAAGCTCAAGATGATGAAGACTTATTCTCTCGGAAGAACCATATTCAACGATTCTAGTTCATCCTCCGTTTCAGCTAAGAATAAGATAGATACTGACTTCTGTCAGGAGGAAGAGGTGGAGGAGAGAGGCAGAGGAATTCTGTTCCTCAAAGAATTTTATCATTTCTCTTCCCTGAGTAGAATATTGCAGAACAAATGGATCAGAAAAGTTCTGATTCAGAAACATATAGAACCTGGAGAAGGAACATAATTGAGTTCCTAGAAAAGGTTATTGCAAAGGCCACTAATGAGTTCTTAAGGCTCATCAAAGAGGAATAAGAAGAATAAAAAGTTAAAAAAAAGATGATGAAGATCTTGAAGGAGCTTATCAGCAAATAATCTACTGAAGCTCAGAGAGAATCATCTTCTCGAGAAAAAGCAGAGGTATGCACGGTCTCTGTACTCAAAATCGTTTCATAGCCATAACTATTTGTATACCAAATATAAAACCTTATTGTTTAGATCTTTATGATAGACACGGGAGCAGACATAATATGATTAGATCAATGGCGATTCCTCTCACGATTCTTTGGGAAAAAGCTCATGTAAGAATTAGGTTTGATAAGAAAGAATTCATCTCAATTTTGTGGCTCATATCCCTATATGTTTAGAAGGATTTACTAGAACATTTAAGTTCTACCAGCATGATATGGAAGCCTATGATTATCTGGTAGGAGTAGATTGTCTCCAAGATTGTGGAACATTCAGTATTAGAAAGATTTCATATCACTGTTCGATCCACAGATCCAAATACCTAGAAGGTATACCTACAGGACTATAGTTCTACTACACGAACATAAAAAAAGCCTAGTCATAAATGGATACATAAATCCATTGCTGCTATAAATCAATATAGATGATATAGTAGCAAAGATCAAGAATGATCTTTGTTACGATAATCCTCATGTCTTTGTTTCCATAAAAAGGCATATATGTTCACTCGATTTGCAGATTGTAAAGGATAAAGAGAAGCGAAAAGAACTTGTCCCCAAGTTCAAGGAACATCACCGTGGAATGATTCCGTCAGAAAGGAAAGAATGCCATGAAGAAATTCAAAAGCTACTCAAAGGAGGGTTCATTCAAGAATCCAATTCTCTTTGGGCTTGTGCAGCCTTTTATGTCGATAAACACGGTGAGCAGATAAGAGGCGAAGAAAAGGCTAGTTGTTGATTATAAGCATTTGAACAAGTTCGTAGGCTGTGATCGGCATCAATACTGTAAAAGATGATCTGCTATACCGTATCAAAGGATCCAAAGTCTCTGATAAGTTTGATTTAAGAGTGGATTCTAGCGAGGTCTTCATAAGCCGAGAAGATTCATTCAAAGCGCATTTGTTGTCTAGGAGGACAATATGAATGGAAGGTACTTCTTTTTGGTCTTAAGGCTGCTCCATTTATATTTCGGAGGAAAATGGATAGTATCTTTAGAGAACTTTGATTTTTCGATTGTTTATATTGATGATATTTTGATATTTTCAATGTCTCCTAAGATCACATAGAACACTTAAAAAGTTCTATGAAATTGTTCATAAAAATGGTTTATGTCTATCTCATCCAAAATGGAAGTTTTTAAAGATGAGATGGATTTCTTAGGCATAAAAATCAAAGATGGTAGCATTGAAATGCGAAGCATGTTGTTTAAGATTGAGAGTTCCCTGATGAACTAAAAGAAAAGGAACTACAAAGATTTTTAGGCTATGTCAACTATGTTGCGAGGATTCTACAAAAACATTGCTACGAGATAGAATCTTGTTAAACAAGAGATTGAAAAAGAAAGCTCCCGCCTGGAGTGAAGAAATAACTTCAGCAGTCAAACACATCAAGAAACAAGTTCTTGATCTGCCACCAATATCCCTACCAGGACAAGGTCAGAAAAGAATTGAATGTGATGCAAGTGACAATTATTAGGGAGTTGTGCTCAAAGAGAAAATGGAGAATGGCGAAAAAAAGTTTGAGATACGCTTCAAGATCTTTTGAGGTTACGAGATAAAATACCATTCTACTCACAAAGAAATTTTGGCAGCGAGAAAGCCATTAAAGCTCTCTTATTTTTCATTCAAAATAATCATTTCGATTCTAAGATCGATCTAAAAGATTTCAAGGCCGGCTCAATAATGGAGACCAAGAAATAAATCAGCCTTGACAGATTACTGAAAGGTGGGGTCTCTGGTTTGATAATTTTTCATTTGATGTAGAGCATATAAAAGGAAAAGATAACTCTTTAGCTGACTTTGCTGTGCAAAGAGTTAAATTTGATCAAACATGTTAATGTTACTCAAGTTTTCCATGAATTTGATAGTCCCATTTCGGATATAAATTCTGTTAAGGCCATATTGAATCAGAAAAAGGAATGACGATAGAATATCAGAGAGAAGCACAAACATTGCTTGTATACGGGGATTATATTTACGATATCGAATATAATGTCGAAGTTGCAGTCAGGTTTGTAGATCCTGAAATTCCACATTCGAGTTTCATTTTCTTAAGAACCAATGGTGTTTTGTACTCTGAAATGGATCACGAAGACATACAAGGTATCTTTGAACAACACGATCCTTTACCTTTTGAATGACATAAGCTCGAGCGGCTCATTCCAGAGGCCTAATACATTATGGAAATTTGAGTTTTCACTTATATGGATAGAGGAGCATCCTCTGCGGTTTGATCTTTGGAGCAGGGCGAGTGTGAGGTGACGGGAAGTATATTTCTCGGCATTTCAAATATTTTCTTCTTGAAATATCTTCCTACGAAAATCTCGATTCTTCTCTTTTAGATGTTTTTCACGATCTTCTTGCTAGAAACATACTCATACTGATGTAAAATTCCATGGTATGTTAAAGTAAGCTATTATGTAAAGCCTAATGCTTCGGGCGTCATCATTCAAATCCGAATGGACGAGTTATGGAGAAAGAACAATCCTTCACCATACGATGCTGAAATACATCTGCACTGCTCCTGGTTTCTCTCTCGAATTACAAATCATTAACTATTTCAGCTGAAGACGGCATCTTCATCATGATAATGATGGAGCGGACCTCTATGTCAAGAATCTTATCTTGAAAGAAGCATGAAGAATCTCGAATCGCTGCCTCAAGGACTGATGAGACTTCATCCTCATCAGATGATGACAATGGTCCCATTGTATAGTTTGATAGCCCTTAGTCTTTATGTCGATAGGCATATTACCGAGCCTCCTTTATGTTGTTTTATTTATCTTTGCACCACTATGATCATGTCAAATAAAGTAAGATAAGATTCGTCTTTGAGTCTTATCTGAAGGCGTGGTGGACCTCTCCACTTCTTAAAGGTGTTATAATGGGTGGCGTGTACCCATTGTCCATGTTTGTATTTTCAAGAGTGGTAGGCAATCTTCTTGGTCACCCGGAGTCACCGGTTGTAGGTCTCCGGTTCTCAAGTTTCTCGGTGAAAAGCTACTTGAATTCCTATAAATAAGGAGTTCTCGTTTCACTCACCCACACCGAAGAAGCGAGAGTGAAGAAAGTCTAAGGATTGAAGTTCTTTTAGCATATGTTCTTTATGTGTTACGTAAGTCTAAGTTTCAAGTATTTTACATGAGGTAAAGGTCCTACATGTAAACCAAATAGAGTTTGAAATAATATCGAGTATCAAAACTTTATGTTTTAGAGCTTTTGTTTCTATATGCTTGTTTTAATCAATATCGAGCATTGTTTGCTTTAGTAAATTGGTATCGAGCCATTATTTGTTTACAAAGTGGTATCGAGCCATTGTTTGTTTTACAAAATTATTTTCTAAAGCTACGATACCATTTTACTAAAGAAAACAATGTTACGATACTAATTAAAACAAGCATATAAAACAAAAAGCTCTAAAACATAAAGTTTTGATGCTCGATATTATTTCAAACTCTATTTGCTTTATAGTAGGACCTTTAACTCATGTAAATTACTTCAAACTTAGACTTACGAACACATAAGTAACATATCTTTGAAAGAACTTCAATCCTTAGACTTTCTTCACTCTCGCTCTCTCGTGTAGTGAGTGGCGAGAACTCCTTATTTATAGAAATTCAAGTAGCTTTTCACCTTAGAAACTTGATAAGCAGAGACCTACAACCGGTGACTCCGGTGACAGAAGATTCCACTCTTTGGGAAAGACAAACTTGGACAATGGTACATGCCACCCATTATAGCACCTTTAAGAAGTGTGAGAGGTCCACCGCGCTTGAGATAAGACTTAAAGCGAATCTTATCTACTTTATTTTACACGATCAAGCAGCGAGCATGCGGATGTGGCGAAAAGCAACATAAAGGAGGTCGGTAACATGCCTGCAACCGACATAGCTAAGGGCTATCAAGCTATCTGATGGGACCATTGTCATCATCGATGAGGATGAAGTCTCATTAGTCTTGGGCAGCGATTGAGATTCCTCGTGCTTCTTTGAGATAAGATCTTGACATAGAGGTTGTTCCATCATTATCGAGAAGAAGATGTCGTCTAGTTGGAAATAGATAATGATTTGGAATTCGGAGAGAGAAAACCGAGGAAGCGGCGGATGTATACACATCGTATGGTGAAGTATTATTCTCCTCCATAAGCTGTCCATTCGAATTCGGATTTGAGTGATGACTCGAAAGGGTTAGGCTTCACATAATAATTTATCTTGACATACCACGGAATTTTACATTGAATGAGTATATTCGAAAAGCAAGATCGGGAGATATATCTAGTAATGGAGAATCAAAATTTTAAAGGAAGATATTTTGAAAGAAAATATTTAAATTCTTGAGAAATATACTTCCTGTCACCTTGACCAGGCACTGTTCGAGATCAAGCTGAACCGAGAGGATGCTCCTCATCGCCCATAATGGTGAAAATCAAATTTCCATAATGTATTAGGCCTTAGAATGAGCTATGCGAGATTATGTCCTTGAGTAAAGGATCGGGTTGTTCGGCATATACTGTATGTCTCGAATCCATTTCATAAGTACAAAACACCATTGAATTCTTGAAGAGAATGAAACTCGAATGTGGAATTCGAGATCTATAAACTGACTGACTTCTGACATATTATATTCGGATGCGAAATATAATCTCTGTACATAAGCAAAGCTTGTGCTTCTCTAGAAGTTCTGTCATCATTCCTTTTCTGCAGATTCAATATGGCTTGACAATAATTTATATCCCATATGGGACTATCAAATTCATGGAAAACTTGAGTAAAATTAACATGTTTGATCAAATTTAACTCTGCATTAGCAAAATCAGCTAAAGAGTTATCATTTCCTTTATATGCTCTATCTCAAAACAAAATTATCAAACGAGAGACCCCATCTCTGCAATCTGTTGAAAATTTGATCTATTTCTTTGGGTCTCCATTATAATGCGTCGGGCCTTAAAATATTTTAAGATCATATCGTAATCGAAATGATCATTCTGAATAAGAACAAGAAAGCTTTAATGGATTTCTTAGCTGCCCAATATTTCTTTATGGGTGGAATGGTACTTGACTCGAAGGCCTTGAAAGGATCTGAAGCGTATCTGCAAACTTTTTCTTTGTCATTCTCCATTTTCTCTTTGAGCTGACTCCCCAATAATTGTCGCTTGCATCACATTCAATTATTTTCGACCTTATCTGGTAGGGACATTGTGGCGAGATCAAGAACTTGTTTCTCGATGCATTTATTTGTTGAAGTCATTTCTTCACTCGAGCAGGAGCATTCTTTTTCAATCTCTTGTTTAACAAGATTATACGCAACAATGTTTTGTAGAATCTGCAACATAGTTGACATGGCCTAAAAACCTTTGCGGTTGTTCCTTTTTCAGCTCATCGGGAAATTCTTGAATTTTGGAAACAACATAAATCTGCATTTCAATCTTACCATCTTTTATTTTAATGCATAGAAAATCCATCTCATCTTTGAAAACTTACATTTTGGATGGAGATAGGCATAAACCATTTTATGAACAATTTCATAGAACTTTTCTAAGTGTTACATGTGATCTTTAGGAGACTTTGAAAATATCAAAATATCATCGATATAAACAATCGAGAAAATCTGAAAGTTCTCCAAAATACTATCCATTTTCTTCTAAAATATAGAGATGTAGTCTTAAAACCAAAAGAAAGTACCTTCCATTCATATTGTCCTCCTACAACAACAAATGCGTTTTGTATGAATCTTTTGGTATGAAGATCTGCGAGAATCCACTCTTTAAATAAAACTTACTTTGTAGACTTTCAGATCCTTTGATACGGGGTAGTAGATCATCTCTTGCGGCTATTGGATCTTTGATTGCTATTTATGAACTTGTTGAAAGGCTTATAGTCAACGACTAGCCTTTTCTGCTGCCTTATCTATTCACTGTGTTTATTGACATAAAAAGTTGCACAAGCCTAAGGAGAATTAGATTCTTGAATGAATCCTCCTTTGAGTAGCTTCTGAATTTCTTCATGGCATTCTTTCCTTTCTGATGGAATCATGCCACGGTGATGTGCCTTGAACTTTGGGACAAGTTCTTTGTCTTCTTTATTCTTTCTGATCTGCAAATCGAGTGAATATATGCCTTTTTGTCAAACAAAGGCATGAGGATTATCGAACAAAGATCATTCTTGATATTTGCTATTATATCATCTATATTGGATTTCTGGCGAAGAATGGATTTATGTATCCACTCTTGAGTAGGCTTCTTTTTATGTTCAGGGAGTGGAACTATAGTCTGGTAGGTATACCTTATGGGTATTTAGATCTTTGGATCGAAGAGGATATGAAATCTTTGATAATACTAGATTTTCCACAGTCTTGAAGATAATCTACTCCTATGAGAGAATCATAGGCTTCCATTTCATCTTTGATAGAACTTAAATGTTTTTGCAGTAAATCCTTCTATACATATAGGGATATGAGCCACAAAATTGGAGATGACTTCTTTCTTATCAAACCTAATTCTTACATGAGCTTTTTGCCAGCAATCAGGAGGAATAGCCATTGATCTAAACATGCTAATGTCTGCTCCTGTTTCTATCACGGCATCTAGAAAATAAGGCTTTATATTTGGTATACAAATAGTTATGGCTATGAAAGGATTTTGAGTACGGGGCTATATGCATACCTCTGCTTCTTTACGAGAAGATGATCCTCTTGAGCTTCTTGTAGCATTATTTCTTTGATAACCTCCTTCAAGATCTTCGTCATCTTTTCTTTGACTTCTTCTTCTTCCTCCTCTTTGATGAGCCTTAAGAACTCATCGGTGGCCTTTGCAATAACCTTTTCAAGGAACTCAATTATGTTCCTTCTCCGGATCTATATGTTTCGAATCGAGGAACTTTACGATCCATTTGCTCTACAATATTCTCTCCAGGGAAGAGAAATGGAAAACTTATTTGAGGAACAGGAATTCCTCTGCCTCTATCTCCTCTACCTCTCCAGGGTCCACCTCTTCCTCGCGGGAATTTGTCTCTGTCTTATTCTTTTTTTGAAATGGAGGACAAGCTGAGGCTGGTGAATATGGTTCTTACGGACATAATAAGTCTTCATCATCTTGAGCTTTTTCAATCTGGCTGCTCAAGTTGATTTAGCTGAATGTATTTGTCTTGAGACTCTCTGACTTTCTTCTAAAGAGAAGTCTTCTGGTTGTATCCATGGGGACACGATGCATATTCACTTTGATATAGCTCCATTTTTCTGACGGAGGATTTACGCACTTGGAGGCACTAAAGGATGCTTGAAATTAGCATTCATATTATTTTATACCATATTTACAAAAGATGGTAAGCTATCATGCTTAAAGCTATCGAGTACTCTCAAAATTTTGTTAGACAATTAACCAATATTACACTATACATCATCCATGAGTTGATATGAAATATCGGAAGAGAAACTATTTGAATCAGCGATCGGTAGATATTCTTCTTTTTGTGATGCCCTCTTTCTTTGCAAGAGCATTGACTTTTGCTTTTCATTTATTACTATCCTTCTGCGGACATTTGTTAGCATAATGACTACCTTTTCTGATGAAACATGTAGGAGAAAAACTTCTGTGCTTTCCCGCATACTTTCTTTTTAAAAACAAAATTTTTATAAGCCTTTTCTTGTGAATAAATCTTTTCTATAATCTTTTTATATGACTTCTTATACTTTTATGCTTCTTATACCGTCCATTCCTTTTGAAAAAAAGAACAATCTCGACATTTATCTTGATTGGTCCATCTAGAGTATCACAACCAAAGGCATCCATAGCATACATATCACAGAATTTAGAACCAAGAGATTTTGCATTTTTCAATACTGTTTCCTTTCCCATTTTTCTTTACAAAGCTTAGCATGTATTTGGTCAATTATTTGATTAATTGCACCAAAACTTAATTCTTCTGCTCTAATGTTATGCATTGCCTTTTTATATTCAGTAGAAAAATATGGAGGAAAGACTCAATATATCTTAACCTCATGGTTTCATCATTGATATTACCAAAATTGTAATATAGTTTACTGCGTGAAACATGGCTCTTGATATTCCTTTATTACGGAAATATCACATAATGCTACTAAGAAACAAAGTTGTATTCTTCATTTTATCATCATCTAAATTACCTATAAATTCTTTTATAATAGTATTTATTAATCCCATATACCACTCTGTAAAATTTCTTGCTTTGGTTGGGAGTTGAATCCCACCATTCCTTAATGATTCTCTACAAAACCATTGGCAATAGCGAGATGCATTAGCATATGGATCTTTTTATACATTTCTAATTGGGAATTATCGACCAATCATTCCATGCACCATTTCTTTATTTCATCTAAACACGCACTCTAATTTATACCAATTAGGTTGTAGGAGTGCAGTACTCTGGCCATTCCTTGCAAAGGTTCACGCTTAGGATTAGATGTTTCTCCTAAGATCATACCTTACGCTTTTGATGATCTTCTATCTTGACCATTCCTATAGATTTCTTTTCTTCTTTACCAAAAAAGTGGTTTGTCTTGGGCTAATAATTCTTGTTCTTCTTTGCTTCTTTGGTGGATTAGCAAGTTCGAAACTTGCTTCGAAGGCTGCGTAGACCAATCTCCTTCTTCCTTTTTTGTATTGTCCCAAACTGCATTAGACCTTAGGGACTATTTACGGAAGATTGTCTTCTGCTTCATTAATCGGATCAATCTTGTGATCTGTTTTTAAAGAATCATGAACATGGGACAGAATTGATTCCTCAAAGCTCATGTGTATGGTTAGCTCTTTAGATATATGACTTTTAATACTTAGTATGATCCACTAAAAGGCATCTGATATCGGTGACATCTTGAGATATGACTTTTGGAATTTCTGCGTAGAGACTACTCTATGATTCATGTATCTTACTTGAGTTTTAGTTTAGAAGATTATTAGATTAGTATAAATTTTGTGGCTATCTATGAATACGAGTTTATCTGACCTAAAAGGCAAAGAGTCTCCCGTTATTGTAAGTTCCGTGGATGTGCCTGCAATTTGTTAGAGTTTTGGAGAATAGCGTAAGACCTTATTGCAAATTTGCTCATAGTATCAATTTAAAATGGCCATGAAGCTCGTCCCAGTCTTTCTTCTTTGGATATTGAAGATCGAGAACTCGTAAACCTATCGATGTATATTTTGTTAATCTTGATATAGATATGATAGAAGAGTCGACCCATTACTGCTGGAAGCTACCCGAAATACCTTATGACCGGTATATGCTAAGATTAATAGATTTCACCTGTTACCAAAATCTTTGTGTTTAAGACCCAGTGAGTCTGTCATCCAAGTTACCCAAACTTCTAATTGTGAATATAATATTCCTCTTATAGATCCATGAGATATTAAAAGTCTCAAAAAATAAAATACTTATAAATTTTTCCATATAGGTTGTGTACAAATAGGTATCACCCCTCTTTTCCGTCATGGCTTAAATGCTTGATCCTCTGTTGTCTAATGAATCTCGCTTTGACACCTTTAAGGATTCTCTACTTGCATTATTCAGACTGGCCTCCATAATGGTCCTATTTCTTTTGAAGTCTATCCTAGTTAACTTTGTCTCTTTGACCAAAGATGATTTGTTATCGGATGTTCTAAACTGATTGGCTACAAACTAGTTTGAACATGCGTCTGGAGCATGTCCGCTCGCCATCCATTATAAAGTAATCTATCACCTTGTCAACACCATGTACCACTGTGGTTAAACATGGTATTTCAAGAGAAAGCGAGCGTGTTGAGTCATGTCAACATAGAAGCGAGAAGATTGAGCCTAAATTAATTTCTTAGTCTCGGATAAAGGTTCCGAAGGAATGGACACTCTCAAAGAATTTTATACAGATCTAACCAGCAGAAAAGCTAGAAAATGCTACAGCTGTTGAGAATCCAAAAATAACGTAACATTGTCATTTAGGTCTAACTCTAGAATGTCTTTACCTAGATCTAACTTTGTTCGAGTCCGATAGTTCTTATTTTTCTTTAGGGAGTCTTCGATTGTCGGCTGTCTGACCTCCTATAAAAAAATCATTCTTATGTAGTCATAGTTCCCTTGCACATGATCCTAATCACGGATTTTTATGGTGCAGCGATTGTGAAAAGCTCATCGGAGGAAGTATGTCCCAAATAATGGTCCTACCATTAATATGGCTTCATCTAATTCTGATTTTTTCTGCAATGACAGTCATGAGCTTTTGTTTCTGATCGATCCACAGAAGCGAGTCACTGGTATCGAAACAGTAGATAGGACCGATAGAGCCATTAGAGAGCTCTAAAATGCTAAATTGGACAAATAAAGCGTTAAGTCTGTGTATGATAAAGTTCATTCTTATTCTTAGGATTAGTGAGATGGAAAAGACATTAAGGCCATAGAATTAAGACAGAATGGTGACAACTTGCTTTGGTCTTTATTAAGCTTTAGAATTCTAGAATTGATGAAATAGATAAATCGGTGAAAAAGTAGAGACAACTTTCTGACATAATCATAGAGTAGTCTCTGCGAAATTTAAAAGTCATATCTCGAGATGTCACGATATGTATATACGGCCTATAGAGATCATACTATAGTATTAAAATTCATATATTTAAAGAGCTAACTCATACACATGAGCTTGTGGAATCAAGTTTGTCCCATGTTCATGATTCTTTAGAAACAACAAATCACAAAATTGACATGATTAATGAAGCGGTAGGCAGTCTTCCGAGAAATAGTCCTTAAGGTCGAGCAGATCTGGGACAATATAGTAAAAAAAGAAGAAGGAGATTGGTCTAATGCAGTCTCTTGGAAGCAAGTTTCAGAACTTGCTAATCCACCAAATAAGCAGCAGCAACAAGAATTATTAGCCCAAGTCAAACCACTTTTTTTGGTAAAGAAGAAAAGAAATCTATAGGAATGGTCAAGATAGAAGATCATCACAAAGCGAAGGTATGATCCTAGGAGAAACATCTAATCCTAGCGTGAACCTTTGCGAGGAATAGCAGGGAGTCTGAGACCTACTGACCTAATTGGTATAAATTAGAGTGCGAGAAGTTTAAATAAAATAAAAGAAATGGTGCATGGAATGATTGGTGGGATAATTCCCAATTAGAAATGTATAAAAAGATCCCCATGCTTTATTGCATCTGCTATGCGATGGTTTTGTAGGAATCATTAAGGAATGGTGGGATTGACTCCCAACCAGCGAGAAATTTCTGAGTGGTATATGGGATTACATTTCTACTATATAAAAGAATTTATTGGCAATTTAGAAGATGATAAAATGAAGAATACAACTTTGTTTCTTAGAAGCGATTATGTGATATGTCCATAATAAAGGAATATCGGTGTTTCATGAAACTATATTACTGATTACAGTAATATCAATGATGAAACCATGAGGTTAAGATATATTGAGTCTTTCCCTCCATATTTTTCTATTGAATATAAAAAGGCAATGCGTGGCATTAGAAGCGAGAATTAAGTTTTTGTGCGATTAATCAAATAATTGACCAAACACATGCTAAAAAGCTTTGTAAAGAAAAATGGGAAAGGAAGCAGGTATTGAAAAATGCAAAATCTCTTGGTTCTAAATTATGTGATATGTATCTTTATGGATCCCTTTGGTTGTGATACTCTAGATGGACCATCAAGACAAAATGTCGAGATTGTTCTTTTGAAAAGGGAAAGGACGGTATAAGAAGCGAGAGAAAAAGTATAAGAAAGTTTGTATAAAAATATTATAAAAAGATTCATTTGCGGTAAAAATCCTTATAAATATTTTGTTTTTAGAAAAAGAAAGTATGTGGGAAAGCAGAAGTTTTTCTCCTACATGTTTCATACAGTAAAGGTAGTCATTATGCTAACAAATGTCCGTAGAAGGATAGTAATAAAGGAAAAGCAAAATTCAATGCTCTTGCAGTGAAAAGGCATCATAGAAGAAGAATATCTCTTGGTCGAGTGATTGGGCAGTTTCTCTTCCGATATTTCATATCAATGTGGATGATGTACTGAGTGTAATATTGCTCAATTGTGTCAATGAGTGATTACGTGCAGTCTTGTGATTAAGCTATGATAGCTTACCATCTTTTGTAAATATGGTATAAATTAATATGAATGCTAATTTCAAGCATCCTTTAGTGCCTCAGTGCGAAATCCTCCGTCGACAAATGGAGCTATATCAAAGTGAATATGCATCGTGTCCCCATGGGATACTGACCAGAAAGGCTTCTCTTGAAAAGAAATTCGGAGAGTCTCGAGGACAGATACATTCAATGAAATAAACTTGAGCAAGCCAGATTGAAAAAGCTCAAGATGATGAAGACTTATTATGTCAGAAGAACCATATTCACTGTTCCACTTCATCCTCCGTTTCATGCAAAAAGAATAAGCAGAGAGACAACTTCTGTCGGAGGAAGAGGTGGACCACTGGAGAGGCGAGAGGAGATAGAGGTAGAAATTCCTGTTCCTCAAATAAGTTTCCCATTTCTCTTCCCTGAAGAGAATATTGCGAAAAAATGGATCGGAAAAGTTCGATTGAAACATATAGAACACTGGAGAAGGAACATAATTGAGTTCCTTGAAAAGGTTATTGCAAAGGCCAGCGATGAGTTCTTAAGGCTCATCGAAGAGAAGAAGAAGAATAAAAAGTCAAAGAAAAGATGCGAAGACCTTGAAGGAGCTTATCACCAGATAATGCTACATGAAGCCCAAGAGGAATCATCTGCTCAAAAAGAAGCAGAGGTATGCACGCAGTCATGTACTCAAAATCCTTTCATAGCCATAACTATTTGTATACCAAATATAAAACCTTATTGTTTAGATCTTTATGATAGACACAGAAGCGAGACATTAGTATGCTTAGATCAATGGCAATTCCTCACGATTCTTTGGAAAAAGCTCATGTAAAATTAGGTTTGATAAGAAAGAAGTCATCTCAATTTTGTGGCTCATATCCCTATATGTACAGGAAGGATTTACTAGAACATTTAAGTTCTATCGGCATGAAATGGAAGCTATGATTCTCTGTTAGGAGTAGATTGTCTTGGCTGTGGAACATTTAGTATAGCAAAGATTTCATATCCTTGTTCAATCCGAGATCGAATACCGGAAGGTATACCTACCAGGATTATAGTTCCACTCCTGAACATAAATAAAAGAAGCCTAGTCATGAGTGGATACATAAATCCATTCTTTGCTGTAAATCAATATAGATGATATAGTAGCGAAGATCAAGAATGATTTTGTTACGATAATCTCATGCCTTTGTTTCGAAAAAGGCATATATGTTCACTCGATTTTTAGATTGTAAAGGATAAAAAAGCGCAAAGAACTTGTCCCCAAAGTTGAGCACATCACCGTGGCATGATTCCATCAAAAAGGAAAGAATGCCATGAAGAAATTCGAGAAAATTTACTCAAAAGAGGGTTTATCTGAGAATCCAATTCTCCTTGGGCTTGTGAGCCTTTTATGTCAATAACGCGGTGAATAGATAAGGCGAGAAGAAAAGGCTAGTCATTGACTATAAGCCTTTGAACAAGTTCATAGCTGCAGTTCAGCATCCAATACCTGCAAGAGATGATCTGCTGGCTCGTATCAAAGGATCCAAAGTCTACAGTAAGTGTTATTTAAAGAGTGGATTACAGCGAGATCTTCATACTGACCAGGAAGATTCATACAAAAGCGTATTTGTTGTCCCAGGGAGGACAATATGAATGGAAGGTACTCCCTTTTGGTCTTAAGATTTGCCATCTATATTTCAGAAGAAAATGGATAGTATCTTTGGAGAACTTTCAGATTTTCTGATTGTTTATATTGATGATATTTTGATATTTTCAAAGTCTCCTAAAAAACACATAGAACACTTAGAAAATTTCTATGAAATTGTTCATAAAAATGGTTTATGCCTATCTCCATCCAAAATGGAGGTTTTAAAGATGAGATGGATTTTCTTGGCAAAAAACAAAGCGATAGCATTGAAAGCGAAGCATGTTGTTTGTAAGATTCAAGAGTTCCTGATGAACTAAAAAGAAAAGGAATAACTACAAAGATTTTTAGGCTATGTAAATTATGTTGCAGGATTTTACAAAAACATTCTTTATGAGATAGAATCTTGTTAAAACAAGAGATTGAAAAAGAATGCTCCCTTTGAGTGAAGAAATGACTTGCGATCAAAGCGCATCAAGAAACAAGTTCTTGATCTGCCACCTATGTCCCTACCTGGACAAGGTTAGAAAATAATTGAATGTGATGCAAGTGACAATTATTGGGGAGCTGTACTCAAAGAAAAAGGAGAATGACAAAGAAAAATTTTGAGATACGCTTAGGATCCTTTCGAGGTTACGAGGTGAAGTACCATTCCACCCATAAAGAAATATTGGCAGCCAAGAAAGCCATGAAAGCTTTCTTGTTCTTATTCAGAATAATCATTTCGTTTTACGATCGATCGAAAGATTTTAAGGCCGGCTCAATAATGGAGACCCGTGAAATAAATCGCTTTGATAGATTGTAGAGATGGGGTCTCTGGTTTGATATTTTTCTTTTGAAATAGAGCATATAAAGGGAAAGGATAACTCTTTAGCTGATTTTGCTAACAGAGAGTTAAATTTGATCAAACATGTTAATGTTACTTAATTTTTCCATGAATTTGACAGTCCCATATGGGATATAAATTCTTGTCAAGGCTATATTGAATCAGAAAAGGAATGATGATAGAACTTCTAGAGAAGCACAAGCTTTGCTTATGTGCGAGAGATTATATTTACGTATCTGAATATAATATGTCTGAAGTTGCAGTCGGGTTTGTAGATCCTAAAATTCCACATTCAGAGTTTCATTCTCTTGAGAACCAATGGTGTTTTGTACTCGAAATGGATATGGAGACATCTACAAGGTATCTTTGAACAACACGATCCTTTACCTTTTGAATGACATAAGCTCGAGACAGCTCATTCCAAGGCCTATACATTATGGAAATTTGAGTTTTCACGTTTATGGGACAGAGGAGCATCCTCTGTGGTTTGATCTTTGGAGCAGGCCCGGTCAGCAGAGTGAGAGAAGTATATTTCTTAGCATTTCAAATATTTTCTTGAAATATCTTCCTATGAAAATCTACGATTCTTCTCTTATAGATGTTTCTCTGATCTTGCTTAGAAACATACTCATCTGATATAAATTCCGTGGTATGTTGAAGTAATCTATTATGTAAAGCCTAATCCTTTTAGGGGTCATCATTCAAATCCGAATGGGACAGGTTGTAGAGAAGAACAATCCTTCATCATACGATTGAGATACATCCGCATGCTCTGGTTTCTCTCTCGAATTCAGATCATTATCTATTTCAACTAGATAGCATCTTCGTCTTGATAATGATGGAGCGCCTCTATGTCAAGATCTTATCTTGAAAAAAGCACGAGGAATCTCGGATCGCTGCCTCGAGGGGTGATGAGACTTCATCCTCATCAGATGATGACATGGTCCCATTGTATAGTTTGATAGCCCTTAGTGCTATGTCGGTAGGCATGTTACCGACCTCCTTTATGTTGCTTTTGGCTATCTTTGGCAACACTGTTGCCGGTCGTGTCAAATAAAGTAAGATAACATTCGTCTTTAAGTCTTATCGAAGGCGTGGTGGACCTCTCCACTTCTTAAAGGTGTTATATGGGTGGCATGTACCCATTGTCGTGTTTGTCTTTCCAGGTTGTGTGCGATCTTCTTGGTCACCGAGTCACCGGTTGTAAGGTCTCCGGTTCTCAAGTTTCTCGGTGAAAAGCTACTTGAATTCCTATAATAAGGAGTTCTCGTTTCACTCACTACACAGAAGAAGCGCAAAAGCAAAGCATGTCTAAAGATTGAAGTTCTTTCGGCATATGTTCCTTATGTGTTATGTAAGTCTAAGTTTGATATAATTTACATGAGTTAAAGGTCCTACTTTGTAAAGCAAATAGAGTTTGAAATAATATCGAACATCGAGAACTTTATGTTTGAGCTTTTTTTTTTTGCTTGTTTTAATCGAGTTTCGGAGGAAGGTTTGCTTTAGTAAATTGGTATCGAGCCATTGTTTGCTTTAGTAAAATGGTATCGAGCTAGGTCATGTATCTTACTTGAGTTTTAGTTTACGAAGATTATTAGATTGAGTGCGAATTTTGTGGCTATCTGTGAATACGAGTTTATACTGACACCTAAAAAGGCAATTTGTCTCCCTCGTTATTGTAAGTCATAGTGGATGTGCGCATTTGTTAGGGTTTTGGAGAATATCGTAAGACTTTATTGCAAAGTTGCTCATTAGTATTAATTTAAAATGGCATGAAGCTCGTCAGAGTCTTTCTTCTTTGGATATTGAAGATCAAGAACTTGTAAACCTATCGATGTCTATTTTATTAATCTTTATATAGATATGATAGAAGAGTCTTACCTATTACCTACAGAAGCTACCCAAAATACCTTATGACCAAGTATATGCTAAGATTAATAAATTTCACTGTTAACTAGTCACTTGTGTTTAAGACCCATGAGTTTGTTATCCAAGTTACCCAAACTTCTAATTGTAAATATAATATTCCTCTCATAGATCCATGAGATATTAAAGTCTCAAAAAAACAAAATACTTATAAGTTTGTCCATATAGGTTGTGTCTGAATAGGTATTACCCCTCTTTTCCGTCATGGCTTAAATGCTTGATCTTTTGTTGTCTAATGGATCCCCACTTTGACACCTTAAGGATTCTCTACTTGCGATTATTCAGGTAGCCTACATAATGGACCTATTTCTTTTGAAGTGTATTCTAGTTATCCTGTTTCTTTGACCAAAGATGATTTATTACAAGATGTCTTAAAGTTACACTTGGCTACTACTGGTCTAAACATGTGGCCTGGAGCATGTCCACTCGCCATCCATTACAAAGTAATCTATCGCCTTGTCAACACCATGTACCCTGCGGTTAAACATGGTATTTCCAAGGGCAGCAGCGTAGTGAGTCATGTCAACATAGAAAGCCAGAAGATAGAACCTGAACTAATTTCTTGGTCTCAGATTAAGGTTCCAAAAGAATGGACACTCTCAAAGAAGTTTATAAAGTCGTGCCCCCAAAGTTAGAAAATGCTATAGCTATCCAAGAATCCAAAAATAACATAACATTGTCTTTTAGGTCTAACTCTAGAATGTCTTTACCTAGATCTAACTCTGTTCAGTCCAATAGTTCTTATTTTTTTGTAGGAGAGTCTTCCGATAGTCACTGTCTGACCTCCTAAAGAAAAATCATTCTTATGTAGTCATAGTTCCTTGTACATGATCTAATCTGATTTTTTTATGGTGCAGCGATTGTGAAAAGCTTGGCGGCCAGAAGTATGTCCCGAATAATGGTCCTCCCATTAATATGGCTTCATCTAGTTACGATTATTTTCTACAACAAGCGGTCATGAGCTTTTGTCTCTACGATCGGTCATAGAAAGTAGTCTACTAGTATCGAAAAACGATAGGTAGACCGATAGAACCATCGAGAGAGCTCTAAAATGCTAATGCTAAAGCCTGGACAAAAAAGTAGTTAAGTATGTGCATGATAAAGTTCATTCTTATTCTTCCGGATTATTTGAGATGGAAAAGACATTAAAGGCCATAGAATTAAGATAGAATGGTGACACTAATGGTGCTATTAAAATTTTGAATTATAGCATTGATGAAGTAGATAAATCGGTGAAAAGAGTAAAGACAACTTTGAGTGCAGCATAATCATAGAGTAGTCTCTGTGAAATTCAAAAATCATATCTCGAGATGTCACGATGTTATGCGTGACCTTTAGTGGATCATACTATTAGTATTAAAAGTCATATATCTAAAGAGATAACTCATACACATGGGCTTAGGAATCAAGTCATCCCATATTCATGATTCTTTAGAAAAAGCAGATCACAAGATTGATCGATTAATGAAGCGATGACAATCTTCGAGAAATAGTCCTAAGGTCGAGCAGATCTGGGACAAAATAGTAAAAAGGAAGGAGATTGGTCTAATGCGGTCTCTCTTGGAAGCAAGTTTGAGAACTTGCTAATCCACCAAAAAGTAAGAAGACAACAAGAATTATTAGCCTGTGCACAAACCACTTTTTTGGTAAAGAAGAAAATAAATCTTTAGGAATGGTCAAAATAGAACATCATCGAGAAAGCAAAAGGTATGATCTTAGGAGAAACATCTAATCCTAGCGTGAACCTTTACGAGGAATGGCGAAGTCTGGACCCTCTGACCTAATTGGTATAAACTAGAGTGCGAAGTTTAGATGAAATAAAAGAAATGGTGCATGGAATGATTGGTTGGGGT
Organism: Taxus wallichiana var. yunnanensis; assembly: GCA_018340775.1. Taxonomy (NCBI): domain Eukaryota; kingdom Viridiplantae; phylum Streptophyta; class Pinopsida; order Cupressales; family Taxaceae; genus Taxus; species Taxus wallichiana. The sequence continues at coordinate 814,164,566 of CM031234.1, read as the reverse complement.
AATTCCCAATTAGAAATGTATAAAAAGATCCCCATGCTATTGCATCTGCTATTGCCAATGGTTTTGTAGGTATCATAAAGGAATGGTGGGATTGACTCCCACCCGTGAAAAATTTTACTGAGTGGTATATGGGATTAACGGCAATTTCTATTATAAAGGAATTTATTGGCAATTTAGAAGATGATAAAATGAAGAATACAACTTTGTTTCTTAGAACCAGATTATGTGATATGTCCAGAATAAAGGAATATCAGTGTTTCATGCAGAAACTATATTACAATTCTGGTAATATCAATGATGAAACCATGAGGTTAAGATATATTGAGTCTTTCCCTCCATATTTTTCTACTGAATATAAAAAGGCAATGCATGGCATTAGAGACAGAAGAATTAAGTTTTGGTGCAATTAATCAAATAATTGACCAAACACATGCTAAGCTTTGTAAAGAAAAATGGGAAAGAAAGCAAGCATTAAAAAATGCAAAATCTCTTGGTTCTAAATTCTGTGATATGTATGCTATGGATCCCTTCGGTTGTGATAATCTAGATGGTCCAATCAAGACAAAATGTCGAGATTGTTCTTTTCAAAAGGAATGGACGGTATAGAAAGTATAAAAAGTATAAGAAATTTGTATAAAAAAGATTATAGAAAAGATTTATTTCCCAGGTAAAAAGCCTAAAAAAATTAAAAGAAAGTATGTGGGAAAGCACAAAAGTTTTCTCCTACATTTTCATTGTAAAGGTAGTCATTATGCTAACAAATGTCCATGAAGGATAGTAATAAAGGAAAAACAAAAGTCGATGCTCTTGCGATAAAGGGCATCACGAGAAGAAGAATATAATATGTCGGTGAAGTTGCGGTCAAGTTTGTAGATCTGAAATTCCACATTGATTTCATTCTCTTAGAACCAATAGTGTTTGTACTCCGAAATGGATGGAGACATCGAGGTATGTTGAACAACACGATCCTTTACCTTTTGAAGGACATAAGCTCGGAATATGATAGCTCATTCCAGGCTAATACATTATGGAAATTTGAGTTTTCACGATTATGGACGAGAGGAGCATCCTCTGCGGTTTGATCTCTGAGGAGCAGTGCCCGAGTCATCAAGTGGCAAATGGAAGTATATTTCTCATCTCGGCATGATTTAAATATTTTCTTTCAAAATTTCTTCCCTCTAAAATTTCTTATTCTCCATTCTTGGATATATCTCACGATCTTTCAGGAATATACTCATTGATGTAAAATTTTGTGGTATGCCAAGATAAATTATTATGTGAAGCCTAACCCTTAAGAGAGTCATCACTCAAATCCAGAATGGGCGAGTTATGGAGAGAATAATACTTCACCATATGATGTGTATACATCAAATGCTCTCGATTTCTCTCTCAGAATTCAGATCATTATCTATTTCAAACTAGATGGCATCTTCGTCGATATGATGGAGCAACCTCTATGAAGATCTTATCTTGAAAGAAGCACGAGGAATCTCGGATCAGCTGCCTCGAGGCCGATGAGACTTCATCCTCAAAGAATGATGAACAATGGTCCCATTATACGAAGAGTTTGATAGCCCTTAGTCTTATGTCGGTATGCATATTACCGAACCTCCTTTATGTTGCTTTCGGCTATCTTTGTGAACTGTTGCCCAGTCGTGTCGAATAAAGTAAGATAAGATTTGTCTTTAAGTCTTATACGAAGGTGTGGTGGACCTCTCCACTTCTTAAAGTCTTATCATGGGTGGCATGTACCCATTGTCGTGTTTGTCTTTCTCAAATAGTAGGAATCTTCTTGGTCACCGGAGTCACCGGTTGTAGGTCTCCCTGTTCTCAAGTTTCTCGGTGAAAAGCTACTTGAATTCCTATAAATAAGGAGTTCTCATTTCACTCATTACAGGACAAGCGAGAGAGCGAAGCAAGTCTAAGGATTGAAGTTCTTTCGGCATATGTTCCTTATGTGTTGTCTGTAAGTCTAAGTTTGAAGTCGAATGTTGAATAAGATTACTTGTACATCATTGAAGGTGATATGAAACATTTGAGGAAAAACTCTCTGTATCACTAACAGAATGTATTCTTCCACTCTGTAATGTCGTTTTTGAAAGGGCATTAACCTTTGCTTTACCTCTCATCGATATCTTTACGAGGACATTTATTTGCATAATGAGCGCCTTTGCATATAAAACATGTTAATATGTATATTGCCTTCTATCTTTATCAAACCATAATCCCCATCTTTGTAATATGTTAAAAGCATATTTATTTGAGGGATCTCCACTGTTGAGCCTTTTCTTAAAATCTTTTAAATCAGATCTTAGCACGAAATTTTCATTCTGAATAAAAACAGAAAAGCCTTAATAGCTTTTTGGTAGCTAAAATCTCTTTGTGGGTGGAATGATACTTTACCTCAGAGCCTTGAAATGCTCCAGATGCGTATCTGCATACTTTTTCTTTTTCATTTTCCACCTTCTCTTTGAGCACTGCTCCCCAATAAGTTTCACTGGCATCACATTCTATGATCTTCAAGCCTGAACCAGGTAATGACATTGCTGGAAGATCTAGAACTTGCAGTTTGATGCGCTTAACAGCTGAAGTCATTTCAGAACTCCAGGCGGGAGCATTCTTCTTTAACCTTTTATTTAAAAGGATTATCGCGGAAAAACTATATTCTTATGAAAAACTGCGACATAATTCACCACTGACCTAGAGATCTTTCAGGAAAGTTGTTGTTTATACATTATTTTTATCGGGGAAACTCTGAATTTTAGAAAGCAACATGCTTTTGCATTTCAATACTTTTGTTTTTAATCTTTATTCCCAGAAAATCTATTTCATCTTTGAAAACTTCAATCTTTGTGGGAGAAAGACACAGGCCATTCTTATACGGTATCATAGAACTTTTCGGGTGTTACGTGTTCTTTGATGATTTTGAGAAAATAAGAATGTCATCGATATAAACCAAAAGGAAATCGGGAACTCACGAAAAGATTTTATCCATTATTTTACGGAATATTGATGGCGTTGTCTTGACCAAGCGGAAGTACTTTCCACTCGTATTGTCCTCGGGAGCGATAAAATTTATTTTGTACATATCTTGAAATCTTGCTGCAAAAATATTTGTCGAGAATCCACTTTTAAGATCAAACTTTTGTATACCTTGGATCGTTTAATTCTGACCTTTGGTCATCCTTCCTTTTGTAATAGGATGTTATCTTGCTTTGATATGAACTTGTTTAGTGGCTTGTAATCAACCACCAATCTTTTTCTTCTGTCTAACTTTAATTGCTCCTCTTATTGACATAGAAAGGTGCACATGACCAGAAGTGTTAAATTCTTGAATGAATCCTCCATATAACAATTTCTAAATTTTTCGTGGCATTCCTTCCTTTCAGAAGGAATCATTCCACGATGGTGTGCCTTGAATTTAGGAATTACTTCCTTGCCTTCCTTGTCTTTGACTATCTGCAAATCTAAAGAACAGGTATGCCTTTTCTATGAAATAAAGGCATGAGGGTTATCTTTCGCAAAGATCCTTTTTTATATTTCTTCTGAATATCATCTATCTTTGGATTTTTGCAATTTATTGATTTATGTATCCACTCATTATTTACCTTTTTGTTATTCTCGGGAGTGGTACTGATTATGCGATATGTATATCTTCTTGGTATTTGAACTTGTGGATTGAACAAAGAAATGAAATCCTTTGAAATACTGAATGTTCCACAATCTTTTAAACAATCAACACCAATCAGACAATCATAAGCTTCCATGTCATCTTTGGTAAAACATGAGTATTCTAATAAATCCTTGATAGATATAGGAGCGTAAGCCACACGATTAGAAATAACTTCTCTCTTGTCAGACCTGATTCTTACTCTGGTAGGCTCCCAACAATCAGGAGGAATTGCCATAGATCAGGCATGCTTATATCTGCTCCTGTATCAATCATTGCGTCTAGGCAATATGGCTTTATGTTTGGAATCTGGCAGTGATGGCAGCAAATGGATTAAGTGCTGACTTCTGCGTAATGTTTTTCGATGATCTTCTGCGAGCTTCTTGAAGCATGATCTCTTGGTATGCTTCTTGGAGTCTTCATGAGAATCTTCTTTCATTGCTTCTTCTTCTTCTTTGACAAGCTTCATGAATTCATCTGTGGCTTTAGCAATTACTTTCTCAAGGAATTCGATGCGATTCCTTCTCGAGTTGTATACACATTTGGGGAGAATTGCTGCTACTTCTTATTTCTTTCATTCTTGCGATCTATTCAGATTCTCTTACGGAAAAGATAAATGAAAATGATCTTTGAGGAAATGGATTTCCTCTGCCTCGTTCTCCTCTTCCTCTCCATGGTCCTCCTCTACCTCTAGTAGAGATTTGTCTTTGTCGGACTCTTTGCTGAAATGGAGGCCTTATTGGAGCTGGCGAATATGGTTCTTCAAAACCATACTGATTCTCTTCTTCCTCTTGAGCTTTTCTGAGATTTTCTTGCTCATCTTGGTTTACATCGGATATATTTATCTGTAGCTCTCGACCTTTGGTGAAGAGAAAACTTTCTATTAGTATCCAAGGGGGACACCCATCATATTCACTTTGATAACATTCTAATTGCTTTCTGAGAATTTCTGCACTGGGAGGTACCAAAGGATGAACATGACTGGAAATCATACTAACTCTAGCAAGGTTAGCGAAAGAAGGAACACTGTCAAAACCACTACTATCATTACTATCACTGCTACTGTCAGAATGATGAATAAGATTACACTGTACATCATCAAGAGACTGATATGAAACATCTGAGGAAAAACTCTCTGTATCACTAACCAGAATGTATTCTTCCTCTGTAATGCCTTTTGCTGAAAGGGCATTAACCTTTGCTTTACCTTTATCAGTATCTCTCTGAGGACATTTATTTGCATAATGACTGCCTTTGCATATAAAACATGTAGGTGTAAACTTCTTATGCTTGCCTACATATTTTTTCTTTCTGAACACAAAATTTTTATAAGGCCATCTATTATGAACAAAAGAATCACTTTTATACTGCCTTCTATATTTATGAAATTTATTATGTTTTGTATTTCTTCTTGTACCATCCCTTCCCTTTTGAAAAAAACAATGCATGTGAGCAGATCTTCTTTTAGCGAGACCATCGATATGCGAACATCGAAGGATCCATTGCATACATGTCACAAAATTTAGGACCTAGAGACTTAGCATTTTTTAATGCTTGTTTCCTTTCCCATTTCTCTTTGCCTGAGTTTAGCATTAGTTTGGTCATAATCGATTAATAGCACCAAAACTAAGTTCTGAAACTTTAAAACCATGCATTGCTTTTTTGTACTCTGTGGAGAAATATGCAGGAAAAGATTCAATATATCTAAGTCTCATGGTCTCATCATTTATGTTACCAGAGTTATAATAAAGCTTTTGCATAAAGCACTGGTATTCTTTAACTCTTGACATGTCACACAGACGGGCTCTAAGAAACATGGCAGTATTCATCATTTTATCATCATCTATATTGCCTATAAACTCTTTTATAATTGCACGGTTTGTGAGACCCGTATAACCACTTTGTAAAACTTCTTTTGAATTGGGTAGAGTATCCCACCATTCTTTTATGATGCCTACTGACAAATCCATTAGCGATGGATGATGCGATTGCATGGAGATCTTTTTGTAAACTTCAAGTTGAGTATTACTGACCTAGCATTCCATGCACCATTTCTTTGATTTACGGGATAGTTCTACATTAGAGAAGCTTATACCGGTTTGGTGTAGAGTTTGAACTCTAGCCATTCCTTGGAGTGGTTCTGGTTTAGGGTTAGATGTTTCCCTATAACCATGGCTTCTACCTGTTGGTGTTTTTCTATTTTAACCATACCAACAGATTTCTTATCCTTATCATCTTTGTTGAAAAACAAAGGCCTGTATTGGGTCAATATTTCTTTATGAGGCTGCCTATCAGATATTTTAGCAAGATCGAGAGACTGCTTGCCATGACACGATGTTAGACGATCCCTTCTAGTTTTCTATTGCTTTTTCTGTTAACTCCTGAATCTTAGGGGCTAAATCTGGGAGACATTCTACTGTATCCTGAATCTCATCAAGTTTTTGATGAGTCTTTTCCAAAGAATCATGCACATGAGTTAAGCTAGTTTCTACAAGCTCATGTGTGTGAGTTAGCTGATTAGCTATACTACTCTTTATACTGGTAGAATGATCTACCCAAATTTGTCTGATATCTGTCATTCTCGAGATATAACATTTGGAATTTTAGTAGAAACATTACGTGATTATCTTTGAACCGGGGTTTCTACTCTTTTGTGATTTATCTAAATCATCAACCTTATTATTCAAAAGCTTCAAAGCTCCTGCTTTGTATCCCATTTTGTCTAAGCTCTATAGCTTTTAATGTTATTTCCATTAACGTTAATCTATCAGAATATGAAGACACTTTGTCATGCACAGATTTTACTGCCTTATTCGTCCAGTTTAACATCTTAGAACTCTCAGATGGTTCTAATTGTTTATCTATTGTCCTTGAAACCAATATTTGTTTTTGAGTTTGATACGGAGAGATAAGTTCATATTTATCTGTGATAGGGAAAGAATCAGAACTTCCTGAGGCCATATTTATTGTAAGACCATTGCTAGGGACATACTTTTGGCTTACTAGCTTTTCACAATCAACTGTACCATAGAAAATATGTAGATGGATCATGGACTAATGCCATTTTGTATTTGCCTGAGAAGGTTTTTCTTTTGAAGGTTGAAGGTTGAAAGAAATGACTAAAATTTACATCTTGACTATTGGATGACTACTTCTTGAAAAATAGGAAGCTGTTAGGTCACTGAGAATTTGATCTCGGTAAGCTTAATCTAGAATTAGCTCTAAAACTAAGAGTTACATTATTTTTATTTTCATTTACCGCAGTTGCATTTTCTAATTTGGGCTGACTTGACTGGATGAACTTTTTGGACAAAGTCCATTCTTTGGGAACTTTTATCTGTGACCAGGAGATGAGTTCGGGTTCTATCTTCTGACTTTCAATATTGACATGAGACACCATGCATGCTTTGCTCTTGGAGACACCATGCTTTGATGGGGTACATGGTGTTAATGACCACTGTAAATCACCTTATAGTGTATGGCTAATGGAAAAGCACCGGAGGATACATATTAAGACCCGGTGGTATTTAGATGAAGTTTAAGAACATCTTAGGAAGATCATCTTTTGTTAAGGACACAGGGTAATTCGGATAGACTTCGAAAGAAATCGGACCATTATGCTGGAAACTGTTTGTATTGCGCGAGGAGAGAATCTTTAAAGGAGTCAAAACGAAGATCCATTAAACAACACAGTATGGATGCATTGAGACCACGGCGGAACAATGGAGTGATGCCTATCATGCCACAACCAACATGGGCAATGGTGGTAGGTAGGCGCGCTTAAGACTTTGATATCGGCTTTATCTATAAAGCGGGATATTGTATCACGGTTTGAAGTTTGAGATACTGAATGGTGACTCACGTGTCTAAAGACTATCTTGGCTAGAAGATGGAATTTATTGATCTTGGCATAAACTTGATCATAGGATATCTTAGGTAAATTCAGCGGGAATAGGATCGGACTCTTGATAACATTTATATCGAATTAACGGGAAAAACTTGAGACAAATTTACTAATTTTTATCTTGATATCAATAGAGGACACCTTTGGATCGTGCTTCTACGACCATTTTCCACTTCTACTAATGAGTAACTGCGGCGGAACTTACGGTATCGAGTCGACCTATAGCTGCGCCTGACACACGGTGACTTACTTTGCGGGACCTCGCCTCTTTGCACATCTTATCTTTGTATAAACTCAAGTTTGAAGACAACCACCACACAAACTTTCCAGCAAATTCTCAAGAATTAAAGATAAGAACAATAAATATGCAAGAGAGAGATTTCAGCAATTCGATATGCGAGACATAATGACAATCATATCGAACAAGAACTAAAGCTCTAAAAATCTTTTATTCAGCTCGAGAATCTTTTACAAATCTACGATACCACTTACTGAAAAGCGTAAGCGAATACGAGACACCTTGAAGCTGTTTTTATATATTCTTGAAGCACTTAGATAAATAAGCGACTTATAAGAACTAAGGTGAAAACTTACTGAACAGACTTTAGAAATAAGAAATAAGACGGAGAACTTACAAGAGGAGACTTTTAGAAGTTTGTTGCCTTGATATCTTTCTCGATATTCTGCGGTGTAGTGAATGAGATGAGAGTGCCCATATATATAGGATTTCTCATGGCTTTTCACCGAGAAAAGGGAAGATCGGAAGGCGGGAAGCTGGTGACTCTGGTTGCAAAAGATTCCCACTAATAAGGAAAAGGCAGACAAACCCGGACAAGAGTACATGCCACTCATTAAAAGCACCTTTACCAAATGGGGAGGTCCACCACGCACTTGCCAAAGAGATAACATCGAATCTTATCGACTTTATTGACAAAGTCGTGATAGGCCTACTCACATAGCCCCCTGACTCACTTAAGGAGAATATTATACGAGAGGTCCACTTTGATCATTATCGCGAAGATGAGTCTTCATCAATCCAGAAAGGAGGTGAATCGAGATTCCTTGTAGTGCATTTCAACCAAACTCTTGAAGTGGATGCGGTCCCATCAGTGTCATGATGGAGATGCCTTCGAGTTGGAAATAGGTAATGGTCTGGAATCTTGGTGTAGGGGGCGGGAGGATGGATGGCCATAGTATGATGCTGAGATAATCCTTCTCAGAAGTGTCGCATTAGGATGTTCATGATGACTCACTGAAATGGTTAGTCTTCACATAATAATTTACTTTTACAAACGAGGAATTTTGCATTGAATCGAGAATATTCCTTGCGACATCGGAGAAACATCCAAAAAGAGAGTTAAAAATTTTGAAGGAAGATATTTTTGCGGGAAATATTTGAAATCTTTGCGAGATGTACTTCATGTCTCCTTAGACACTTAGTCTATTCCACGAGATCAAATTGTAATGGATGTTCTTAGTCAGAGTCATGAAAACTCAAACCTCAGGGGACGTACGGTGTAGGAACTAATTATGCGAGCTTAAACCTTGAATGGCGAAGGATGCGGATATTCACGTGTCTGCCGGATCTCCAAATCTAGTTGAGACTGACATTTTACCATTGGTTCTTGTAAAAGTGAAATTCTCGACCGGGAATATCGAGGATCGGATAATCTGCATTGACCTTTGACATGGCTAATTGATGGCGAAATATATCCTCTGTAGACAAAAGCGAGAACTTGGGCTTCTCACAGAAGTCTGTTGTCATTGATCTTGAGGAATTAATATGACCATTTCGATCTTTAAAATCCCATATGGCTCCTTGACACTCATGTATGCAGGTCACATTGACATTTTTCAGAGTTTAACTCTCGACTCTGCAAGCTGCTGAGGAGTTGTCCTTACTACGATATGCTCAACATCAAATTCAAAGTTATCAAACCATAATCCCCATCTTTGTAATCATTAAAAGCGCAGATTTATTTTAGGGATCTCCATTTTGTTGAGCCTTTTCTTAAAATCTTTTAAATCGAGATCTTAGCGAAATGTTCATTACGAATAAAAGCAGAAAACCCTTAATAGCTTTTTGGCATTTAAGATCTCTTTGTGGGTGGAATGATACTTTACCTTTGAGCCTTGAAATGCTCGGATGCGTATCTACATACTTTTTCTTTTCATTTTTCACCTTCTCTTTGAACCTTGCTCCCGATAAGTTTCACTAGCATCACATTCATGATCTTGGCTTTGAGCACAGGTAATGACATTCTTTGGAAGATCTAGAACTTGCGGTTTGATCGCTTAACAGTGAAGTCATTTGAACTCAGGGTATGGGAGCATTCTTCTTTAACCTTTTATTTAAAAGGATTCATCAAGCAACTATATTCTTATAAAACACTGCTGACATAATTCACACGGCTAGAGATCTTGATGTTGTTGTTTATCATTATTTCATCAGAAACTCTGAATTTTAGAAACATGCTTTTGCATTTCAATACTTAGTTTTTAATCTTGATTTCCAAAAAATATATTTCATCTTTGAAAACTTCAATCTTTGTGGGAGAAAGACACGAGGCCATTCTTATGTATCATAGAACTTTCCCGGGGTTACATGTGTTCTTTTGGTGATTTTGAGAAAATAAGAATGTCATGATATAAACCAAAGGAAATGGGAACTCACAAAGATTTTATCCATTATTTTACGGAATATTGATGGCGTTGTCTTGAACCAAAGCGGAAGTACTTTCCACTCGTATTGTCCTCGGGGAACAATAAAAGGTGTTTTTTGTACATATCTTGAGGTTGCGAAAATATTTGCAAGAATCCACTTTAAGATCAAACTTCTTTGTATACCTTGGATCCTTTGATTCTGCTGAGCAGGTCATCCTTGGCTGGAATAGGATGTTGAACTGCTGATATGAACTTGTTTAGTGGTTTGTAATCAACCACCAATCTCTTCTTTTGTCTGACCTGTTCGCTTCTCTTATTGACATAGAAAGCTGCACACGACCAAGGAGAGTTAGATTCTGAATGAATCCTCCTATAACAATTTTGAATTTCTTCGTGGCATTCCTTCCTTTCGAAATGGAATCATTCCACGATGATGTTTGAATTTAGAACTATTTCCTTGCCTTCCTTGTCTTTGATTATCTGCTGAAATCTAAAGAATAGGTATGCCTTTTCTAGTAACAAAGGCATGAGGGTTATCCTTTCTGCAAAGACCCTTTTTATCTTTCTTCTGATATATCATCTATATTGGATTTACATAGTTTATTGATTTATGTATCCACTCATTATTTACCTTTTTGTTATTCTCGAGGAGTGAGTACGATTGATATGATATCTTCTTGGTATTTATACTTGTGGATTGAGAACAAAGAAATGAAATCTTTGAAATCTAAATATTCCACAATCTTTTAAGCAATCGACACCCAATCAGACAATCATAAGCTTCCGTATCATCTTTGGTAAAACATGGCTATTCTAGTAAATCCTTGATAGATATAGGAACATAAGCCACACGAGTTAGAAATAACTTTTCTCTTGTCGAACCTAATTCTTACTGCAGTGAGGCTGCAAAGAAGTGATCGGGAGGAATTGCCATAGATCGAGCATGCTTATATCGCTCTGTGTCGATCATTGCATAAAGCAATATGGCTTTATGTTTGGAATACTGGCTTGATAATGGAAACAAATGGATTTTGAGTACGACTTCTTTATGCATACTCTCATATTGTTTGTTACGATGATTCTTCACGAGCTTCTTGAAGCATGATCTTACAGTATGCTTCTTCGGGCTTCATGAGAATATTCTTTCTTTGCTTCTTCTTCTTCTTCTTTGACAAGCTTCATGAATTCATCTGTGGCTTTAGCTATTACTTTTCAAGGAATTCTATGCGATTCCTTCTCCAGTTGTATACACATGAAAGAAGTCTTCTTGCTTCTTATTTCTTTAAGCTATGCATTGCAGATTCTCTTACGAAAGAGAAATGAAAATGATCTTTGAGGAAATGGATTTCCTCTGCCTCGTTCTCCTCTTCCTCTCCATGGTCATCTCCTACCTCTAATAGAGATTTGTCTTTGTCGGACTCTTTCTTTGAAATGGAGGCCTTATTGAGGTAGCGAATATGGTTCTTGAAAACCATGCGATTCTTCTTCCTCTTGAGCTTTTACGAGATTTTCTTGCTCATCTTGGTTACACGTCGATATATTTATCCTGTAGCTCTCGACCTTTTACAAGAAGAAAACTTTCTATTAGTATCGAGGGGGACACCCATCATATTCACTTTGATAACATTCTAATTGCTTTACGAGAATTTACGCCTTTGGGAGGTACGAAGGATGAACATGTTTGGAAATAATACTAACTCTAGCGAGGTTAGCGAAAGAAGGAACACTATCAAAACCACTACTATCATTACTATCTCTACAAATCTTGTCGGAATCTTTGAATAAGATTACATTGTACATCATCGAGAGTGATATGAAACATCGAGGAAAAACTCTGTATCACTAGCTTGGAATGTATTCTTCCTCTGTAATGTCTTTTGCTTAAAAGGGCATTAACATTTTCTTTACCTCTATCGAGTATCTTTACGAGGACATTTATTTGCATAATATTGCCTTTGCATATAAAACATTTAGGTGTAAACTTCTTATGCTTTCCTACATACTTTTTCTTTACGAACACAATTTTTATAAGGCCATCTATTATGAACAAAAGAATCACTTTTATCTTGCATACTGTATATTTATGAAATTTCTTATGTTTCTTGTATTTCTTCTTTGTACCATCCCTTCCCTTTTGAAAAAAACAATTTGTGCAAGCGAGATCTTCTTTTAGCATGACCATCGATATGTCGAACATCGAAGAAGGATCCATTTCATACATGTCACAAAACTTAGGATGAGAGACTTAGCATGTTTTAATGCTTGTTTCATTTCCCATTTTTCTTTGCAAGTTTAGCATTAGTTTGGTCTATAATCGATTAATAGCACAAAACTAAGTTCTACTCTAAATCCATGCATAGCTTTTTGTACTCGGTGTAGAGAAAAATGCGGGGAAAGACTCTATATATCTTAATCTCATAGTCTCATCATTTATGTTACCAAGATTATAATAAAGCTTTTGCATAAAGCACTGGTATTCCTTTACTCTTGACAAGTCACACAATCGCTCTAAGAAACATAGCAGTATTCATCATTTTATCATCATCAATATTTCCTATAAACTCTTTTATAATTGCAGCTGTGAGACCCGTATAACCACTTTGCAAAACTTCTTTTGAATTGGGTAGAGTATCCCACCATTCTTTTATGATGCCTACAAAGCCATTAGCGATGGATGATGCGATTGCATGGGATCTTTTTGTAAACTTGAGTTGAGTATTACCGACCTAGCATTCCATGCACCATTTCTTTGATTTACGGGATAGTTATACATTCTAGCTTATACAGGTTTGGGTGTAGAGTTTGAACTCTAGCCATTCCTTGAAGTGGTTCTGGTTTAGGGTTAGATGTTTCCCTATAACCATGGCTTAGCCACTTTGCTTGTTGGTGTTTTTCTATTTTAACCATACAGCAAGATTTCTTATCTTTATCATCTTTGTTGAAAAACAAAAGCACTGTATTAGGTCAATATTTCTTTATGAGGCTGCTTTATCGGATATTTTAGCAAGATCACGAGACTCTTTGCCATGACACGAGTGTTAGACCCGATCCCCTTGTAGTGTTTCTATTGCTTTTGTTAACTCCTGAATCTTAGGGGCTAAATCAGGAGACATTCTCTTGTATCTTGAATCTCATCAAGCTTCTGATGAGTCTTTTCGAAAAGAATCATGCACATGAGTTAAGCTACTTTCTCTGACTCATGTGTGTGAGTTATTTGATTTTATACTACTCTTTATCTTGGTAGAATGATCTGCAAGAAAACATCTGATATCTGTCATTCTACGAGATATAACATTTGGAATTTGGTAGAAACATTACGTGATTATCTTTGAACGGGGTTTCTACTCTTTTGATGATTTATCTAAATCATTGACCTTATTATTCAAAAGCAAAGCACTTTGTTGTATCCCCATTTTGTCTAAGCTCTATAGCTTTTAATGTTCTTTCCATTAATGCTAATCTATCAGAATATGAAGACACTTTTTCATGCACTGATTTTCTTGCCTTATTCGTCGGTTTAACATCTTAGAACTCTCGGATGGTTCTAGCTTGTTTATCTATTGTCTTTGATACGATAGACTACTTTTTGAGGTTTGATTTGGAGAGATAAGTTCATGATTTGCATACATGATAGGAAAGAATAAGAACTTCTGAGGCCATATTTATTGTCGGACCATTCTTTAGGGACATACTTTTGGCTTACTGAAGCTTTTCACAATCAACTTGCACCATAGAAAATCGTAGATGGATCATGGACTAATGCATTGTGTTTGCCAAAGAAGGTTTTTCTTTTGAAGGTTGAGTCGGTGATTAGGATTTACATCTTGACTATTGGATGACTCACCTCTTGAAAAATAAGAAGCTGCATTAGACTTTGCTGAGAATTTGATCTCGGTAATCTTAGTCTAGAATTAGCTCTAAAACTAAGGGTTACATTATTTTTATTTTCATTTACCGCAGTTGCATTTTCTAATTTGGGCTAGCTTGAGCATTTGAATGAACTTTTTGGACAGAATCCATTCTTTGGGAACCTTTATCTGTGACCAAGAGATGAGTTCGGGTTCTATCTTCTGACTTTCAATATTGACATGAGACACCATGCTGCTGCCCTTGGAGACACCATGCTTTACAGCAGGGTACATGGTGTTGACAAGCCTGTAAATCACCTTATAGTGTATGGCTAATGGACCATGACACGGGACGCATATTAAGACCCGGTGGTGGCTAGATGAAGTTTAAGAACATCTTGCAGAAGATCATCTTTTGTTAAGGACACAGGGTAATTCGGATAGACTTTGAAAGAAATCGGACCATTATGCAAGCCTATTTTTATTGCAACAAGGAGAGAATCTTTAAAGGAGTCAAAATGAAGATCCATTAAACACAGTATGGATGCATTGGGACCACGGCGGAACAAAGGGGTGATGCCTATCTGTACCTGACCAACATGGGCGGGCTGATAGGTATCTTGACGCTTAAGACTTTTGATATCAGCTTTATCTATAAGCGGGATATTGTATTCACAGTTTGAATTTTAAGATACCTGAATGAGTGACTCACGTGTCTTAAAGACTGTACTGGCTAGAAGATGGAATTTATTGATCTTGGTATAAACCTGATCATAGGATATCTTAGGTAACTTCCAAGCAGGAATAGAATCGAGACTCTTTAATAACATTTATATCGAATTAACTGGGGAAAAACTTGAGAAAAATTTACTAATTCTTGATCTTGATATCGATAGAGGATGATTGGATCTTGCCTGCGGCCATTTTCCACTTCTACTATTGAGCAACTTTGCGACAGGGCTTACGGTATCGGGTCAACCTATAACTGCGCACAACACACGGCGACTTACTTTGCGGGACCTCGCCTCTTTGCACTGTCTTATCTTTGTATAAACTCAAGTTTTGAAGACAACCACGGCGTGAAACTTTCCAAGAAATTCTCCAAGAATTAAAGATAAGAACAATAGATATTTACGAGAGAGATTTCAGCAATTCGATATGCGAGACATAATGACAATCATATCGAACAAGAACTAAAGCTACGAAAATATTTTATTCGGCTCACGAGAATATTTTACGAAAAAGCTCTACGATACCACTTCTGAAAATGTAAAAGAATACGGACACTTTGAAATGCTTTTATATATTCTTTGAAGCACTTAGATAAACAAGTGACTTATAAGAACTAAGAATGAAAACTTACAAGCAGGACTTTAGAAATAAGAAATAAGATGGAGAACTTACAAGGCAGGACTTTTAGAAGTTTGTTGCCTTTATATCTTTCCTCGATATACTGCGGTGTAGTGAATGAGATGAGAGTGCCCATATATATAGGATTTCTCATGGCTTTTCACCGAGAAAAGGGAAGGCGGGAAGGCGAGAAAAGCTGGTGACTCGGTTGCAAAAGATTCCACGAAAAAGAGGAAAAGGCAGGCAGGACCGGACATTGAGTACATGCCATTCATTAAAGCACCTTTAGCAAGTGGGGAGGTCCACCACGCACCCAAAAGAGATAAGATCGAATCTTATCATACTTTATTGACAAAGTCGACAATGACGGGCTGTCGACATAGCCCCATAAACTCCACTAAGGAGAATATTGTATAGAGGGTCCACTTTGATCATTATCTGACGAAGATGAGTCTTCATCAGTCCGGAAAGGAGGTGAATCGAGATTCCTTGTAGTGCGTTCCAACCAAACTCTTGAAGTGGATGCAGTCCCATCAGTGTCAGGACGGAGATGCCTTTGAGTTGGAAATAGGTAATGGTCTGGAATCTTCAGACTGTAGCTTGGAGCAGGAGGATGGATGGCCATGGTATGATGCAAGATAATCCTTCTCCAAAGTGTCGCATTAGGATGTTCATGATGACTCCTGAAAGGGTTAGTCTTCACATAATAATTTACTTTTACAAACCAAGGAATTTTGCATTGAATCAGAATATTTCTTGCAACATCAGGAGAAACATCCAAAAGAGAAGAATTAGAAATTTTTAAAGGAAGATATTTTTGCAGGAAATATTTGAAATCTTTGTGAGATGTACTTCCTGTCTCCTTGGACACTTGAGTCATTCCACGTAGATCAAATTGTAATGGATGTTCTTTAGTTGAGTCGTGAAAACTCAAACCTCAGGAGGATGTGCAGTGCAGGAACTAATATGCGAGCTTTAAACCTTGAATGGCAAAGGATGCGGTATTCACGATATCTGCCAAATCTCCAAATCAGTTGAGACAACATTTTACCATTGGTTCTTGTAAAAGTGAAATTTTCGACCCGAGGAATTCGAGGATCGGATAATCTACATTGACCTCGACATGGCTAACTCGATGGCGAAATATATTCTCTGTAGACAAGCGAACTTGGACTTCTCTGGAAATTTTGTTGTCATTGATCTTTAGGGAATTAATATGACCATTCTGATCTTTAAAATCCCATATGGCTCCTTGACACTCATGTATGACGCGAGTCACGTAGACATTTTTTACGAGTTTAACTCTCGACTTGCAGAAGTCTGCGAGGAGTTGTCTTACCTCTAATATGCTCAACATCAAATTCAAAGTTATCAGCCATAATCCCCATCTTTGTAATACATTAAAAGCGATTTATTTGAGGATCTCCTTTGTTGAGCCTTTTCTTAAAATCTTTTAAATCAGATCTTAGCATGAAATGTTCATTCTAAATAAAAAT
Source organism: Taxus wallichiana var. yunnanensis (assembly GCA_018340775.1). Taxonomy (NCBI): domain Eukaryota; kingdom Viridiplantae; phylum Streptophyta; class Pinopsida; order Cupressales; family Taxaceae; genus Taxus; species Taxus wallichiana. The sequence goes on along the minus strand of CM031234.1, from coordinate 814,147,634 downwards.
AGAAAACCCTTAATATGCTTTTTGGCATTTAAGATCTCTTTTGGGGTGGAATGATACTTTACATCGAGCCTTGAAATACTCCGGATGCGTATCTACATACTTTTCTTTTCATTTTCCACCTTCTCTTTGAAGCTGCTCCCAAATAAGTTTATTGGCATATCATTCTATGATCTTCAAGCCTGAACCAAGTAATGACATTCTTTGGAAGATCTAGAACTTGCAGTTTGATTCACTTAACGGCTGAAGTCATTTGAGAACTCAGCGGGAGCATTCTTCTTTAACCTTTTATTTAAAAGGATTATCAAGCCATTTATATTCTTATAAAAACCTGCGACATAATTCACACAGCCTAGAAATATTTGAAACATTTTATATCATTATTTCATCGGGAAACTCTGAATTTTAGAAACATGATTTTACATTTCAATACTTCTGTTTTTAATCTTGATTTCCAAAAAATATATTTCATCTTTGAAAACTTCAATCTTTGTGGGAGAAAGACACAGGGCATTCTTATACACATTATCATAGAACTTTCCCAGGTGTTATACATGTTTCTTTTGGTGATTTTGAGAAAATAAGAATGTCATCGATATAAACCAAAAAGAAATGCGAGGAACTCACCAAAGATTTTATTCATTATTTTACGGAATATTGATGGCGTTGTCTTGAGCCAAAGCGAAGTACTTTCCACTCGTATTGTCCTCTAGGAACGATAAAGGTGTTTTGTACATATCTTGAAATTTGCAAAATATTTGCGAGAATCACTTTAAAGATCAAACTTCTTTGTATACCTTGGATCCTTTAATTCTGTTGAGCAGGTCATCCTTGGCTGGAATAGGATGTTGTCTGGCTTGATATGAACTTGTTTAGTGGCTTGTAATCAACAACTAATCTCTTCTTACATGCACCTGTTCACTCTTCTTATTGACATAGAAAGCTGCACATGACCAAGGAGAGTTAGATTCTGAATGAATCCTCCTATAACAATTTCTGAATTTCTTCGTGGCATTCTTTCCTTTCAGATGGAATCATTCCACGATGATGTGCATGAATTTAGAACTATTTCCTTGCCTTCCTTGTCTTTGACTATCTGCGAAATCTAAAGAACAAGTATGTCTTTTCCTGGTGACAAAGGCGCATGGGGTTATCAACTGAAAGATCCTTTTTATCTATCTTCTGATATCATCTATCTTTTAGATTTCTGAGAAGTTATTGATTTATGTATCCACTCATTATTTACCTTTTTGTTATTCTCGGGGAGTGAGTACTGATTATGCGATATGTATATCTTCTTGGTATTTGTACTTGTGGATTGAACAAAGAAATGAAATCCTTTGAAATCTAAATATTCCACAATCTTTTAAGCAATCAACACCAATCAGGACAATCATAAGCTTCCATGTCATCTTTGGTAAAACATATTTACATTACAGTAAATCATTGATAGATATAGGAACATAAGCCACATGAGTTAGAAATAACTTCTCTCTTATCGAGGCACTGATTCTTACTACTGGTAAATTGCCGTGATCGGGAGGAATTGCCTGCAGAATCTAAGCATGCTTATATCTGCTCTTGTGTCGATCATTGCGTCACAAGCAATATGGCTTTATGTTTGGAATACAAACAATAATTGCAACAAATGGATTTAAGTACGAACTGCTACATGTACATACCTCTAATTGTTTGTTCGATGATTCTTCACGAGAAAGAAGCATGATCATTGTTATGCTTCTTCCGGGTCTTCATGAGAATCTTCTTTCTTTTCTTCTTCTTCTTCTTTGTGAGCTTAATGAATTAATTCATACATGGCTTTAGCATTATTACTTTTAAAAAGGAATTCTATCGATTCCTTCTCGAGTTGTATACACATCTAGCGTTGTTCTTTCTTTGTTTCTTTATTGCGATGCATTACGGATTCTCTTACGGAAGAGAAATGAAAATGATCTTTGAGGAAATGGATTTACTCTGCCTCATTTCTTCTCTTCCTCTCATGGTCCTCCTCTACCTCTAGTAGAGATTTGTCTTTGTCGGACTCTTTCTTTGAAATGGAGGCCTTATTGGAGGTGGCGAATATGGTTCTTGAAAACCATATTGATTCTCTTCTTCCTCTTGAGCTTTTATGAGCTTTTCTTGCTCGTAATGGTTATATCGGATATATTTATCCTATAGCTCTCTTACATTTTTAAGAAGAGAACTTTCTAGTAGTATCAGGGAGACACCCATCATATTCACTTCGATAACATTTAATTCTTTCTTAGAATTTACGCATTGGAGAGTGCGAAGGATGAACATGGTGGAAATCATCTAACTCTGAGTTAGCGAAAGAAGGAACATTTGTCAGAAACCAATCTATCGATCTTATCTACTCTACTTGTCAGAATCTTTGAATAAGATTCTGATGTACATCATCAAGAGAGGCGATATGAAACATCGAGGAAAAACTATCTCAAGAGCTGATATCAGTTAGTGTATATCGAAAGAGTTTTTCCTCAGATGTTTCATATCAGTCTCTTGATGATGTACTGAGTGTAATCTTATTTAGCATTCGGCGGTAGTAGTGATAGTGCGCATGTAGTGGTTTTTGACAGTGTTCCTTCTTTCGCTAACTTGCTTAGAGTTAGTATGATTTCTAGTCATGTTCATCATTTGGCCTCCGATCTGAAATTCTCAGAAAGCAATTAGAATGTTATCGAAGTGAATATGATGGGTGTCCCCCGAGATACTACTTAGAAAGTTCTCTTGAAAAATTTCAGAGAGCTACGAGGTAAATATATCCGATATAACCATTATGAGAAAGAAAAGATCGAGAAAAGCTCAAGAAGAAAAAGAGAATCGGTGTGGTTTTGAAGAACCATATTCGCCGGCCAATAAGGCCTCCATTTCAAAGAAAGATTCGAAAGACAAATCTCTACTGAGAGGTAGAGGAGGACCATGGAGAGGAAAGGAGAGCGAGGCGAGGAAATCCATTTCCTCAAAGATCATTTTCATTTCTCTTTCAGGAAGAGAATCAAGGAAATGCATCGTAGCTAAAGAAATAGTAGCGGCGACCAGGATGTGATATGACTTGGAGAAGAATCTCATGTAAATTCCTTTAAAATTAATAATAAAAGCCTGGATGAATTCATGAAGCTTGTCGAAGAAGAAGAAGAAGAAGAAAGAAGAAGATTCTCATGAAGAAGCTGGAAGAAGCATCTAGCGAATCATGCTTGAAGCTCGAGGAAGAATCATCGAAACAACGATTGCGAAGGTATGCGATGACGTTTGTACTCATAATCCATTTGTTGCATTCTTGTTTGTATTCCAAACATAAAGCCATATTGCACAGAGCGCTTGATGATGACACAGAGCAGAGGATATAAGCATGCTTCGGATCTATGGCAATTCCTCCTAATTCTTTAGCGACCTCACGAAGTAAAATCAAGTTTGTGAGAAGAGAAGTTATTCTAGCTGTGTGTGGCTATGTTCTATATCTATTGAAGGATTTCTAGAAACGATCATGTTTTCTGGCATGACATGGAAGTTTATGATTATGCGATTGGTGTTGATTGTTTACAAGATTGTGGAATATTTAGTATTTGAAGATTTCATTTCTTTGTTCAATCCACAAGTCAAATACTGAGAAGATATACATTTCAGAATAATTGTACTCACTCCGAGAATAAGAAAATGGTAAATAATGAGTGGATACATAAATCGATATCAACTTGTAAATCGATATAGATGACATTGTAGAAAGATAAAAAGGATTGCGTGATAACCCTCATGCCTTTGTCACTAGGAAAAAGGCATACTTTCTTTAGATTTGCGGATGGTCAAAGAACAAGGAAAAGCGAAATAGTTCCTAAATTCAAGGCGCATCATCGTGGAATGATTCCATCTGAAAGGAATGAATGCCGGCGAAAAATTCAAAAATTGTTATAGGAGGATTCATTCAGAATCTAACTCTCGCGGTCGTGTGTGCGGCTTTCTACATGTCGATAAGAGAGTGAGCAGGTTAGGCGAAGAAGAAAGATTAGTGGTTGATTACAAGCCACTAAACAAGTTCATATCGGCGATACGATAACTTCTTATTCCGAAGCCCAAGGATGACTCTCTCAGAAAATTAAAGGATCCGAGGTATACGCAAGTTTGATCTTTAAAGTGGATTACAGCAAATATTTTTTCTGACCTCAAGATATGTAAAAGCGAACTTTTATTGTTCGGAGGACAATACGAGTGGAAAATACTTCCGTTTGGTTTGAAAACATGCGCCATCAATATTCCAGAAAATAATGGATAAAATCTTTGGTGAGTTCCCGATTTCCTTTTGGTTTATATTGATGACATTCTTATTTTCTCAAAATCACCAAAAAGAACACATAGAACACGGAAAATTTCTATGATCGTGTATAAGAATGCCTGTGTCTTTCTCCCACAAAGATTGAAGTTTTTAAAGATGAAATAGATTTTTGGGAATCGAGATTAAACATGGAAGTATTGAAATGCAAAAGCATGTTGTTTAAAATTCGGGGAGTTCACGATGAAATAGCAGATAAACAAGCGACGAGATCTACAATTTGTGTGAATTATGTCATGAGTTTTATAAGAATATAGTTCTTTGATAGAATACTTTTAAATAAAAGGTTAAAGAAAGAATGCTCGCCCTGGAGTTCGAAATGACTTACGGTGCATTAAGCGCATCAAGCTGCGAGTTTAGATCTTTAATGATATCATTACTGGTTCGAGCGAAGATCATAGAATGTGATGCGGTGAAACTTATTGGGAAGCGATGTTCAAAGAAGGTGGAAAATGAAAAAAGAAAATGTATGCGAGATACGCATCTGGAGCATTTCAAAGCTTTCGAGGTAAAGTATCATTCCACCTGACAAAGAGATCTTAGGTTTGCAAAAAATCTATTAAGGATTTTACATTTTTATTCGAGAATGAACATTTCGTGCTAAGATCTAATTTAAAAGATTTTAAGAAAAGGCTCAACAGTGGAGATCCCTCAAATAAATCTGCTTTTAACAGATTACAAAGATGGGGATTATGGTTTGATAACTTTGAATTTGATGTTGAGCATATCAAAGATAAGGACAACTCCTTGCGGACTTTAAGTCGAGAGTTAAACTCTGTAAAAATGTCGATGTGACTCGGGTCATACATGAGTGTCGAGCCATATGGGATTTTAAAGATTGCGATGGTCATATTAATTCCGAAGATCGATGACAATGAGAATTTCGAGAGAAGCCCAAGTTACGCTTGTCTCACGAGAGGATATATTTCGATTCTTGAGTTAGCGTGTCGAAAGGTTGAATGCAAATTATTTGATCACGAAATGCAGTGAAATTTCACTTTCTAAAGAACGATGGTAAAATGTTGTCTCAATTTGGATTTGGAGATACAGCGAGATCTTGTGAATATCAAATCCTTTGCCATTGAAGGTTTAAATCTCGACAATTAGTTCCTGCACCAGGGCGTCCTACGGAGGTTCGAGTTTTCACGACTCTGGACTGAAGAACATCCATTGCAATATGATCATGGAATAGACCAAGCGTTCAAGGAGACAGGAAGTATATCTCAAGCCATTTTAAATATTTCTGCAAAAATATCTTCCTACAAAAATATCTAACTCTCCTCTTTTAGATGTTTCGCATTTTGATGTTGCGAGAATATTACGATTGATACGCAAAATTCCTTGGTTTGTAAAAGTAAATTACTATGTCAAGACTAACCCTTTCAGGAGCCATCATGAACATCTAATCAACACTGGAGAAGGATTATCTTGCATCATACCATGGCCATCCATCCTCTCTGCTCGAGCTGATCGAAGATTCAGGACCATTACCTATTTCCAACTCGAAGGCATCTCGTCCGACACGTGATGGCTGCATACACTTGAGAGTTTGGTTGAAGCGCACTCTGAGGAATCTCGAGTCACCTCCAATCCAGACTGATGAAGACTCCTCTTCGTCAGATGACGATCAAAGTGGACCCTCTGTACAATATTCTCCTTAGTGGAGTTTGTGGGGTATGTCAGCGAGAGCTTGTTGCGACTTTGTCAATAAATTCGAGGATAAGATTCGATCTTATCTGTTTGGCGGTGCGTGGTGGACCTCCCCACTTTTCCAAAGGTGCTTTAATGAGTGGCATGTACTCATTGTCAGTCTGTCTGTCTTTTCCTTGCTAGTGGGAATCTTTTGGTAGCCGGGAGTCACCGAGTTTCTGTCTTACGGTCTTCCTTTTCTCGGTGAAAAGCCATGAGAAATCTATATATATGGGCACTCTCATCTCATTCACTACACCTTGAGAATATCGAAATATATCAGGCAGAAACTTAAAAGTCTGTCTTGTAAGTTCTCCATCTTATTTCTTATTTCTAAAGTTTGTCTTGTAAGTTTTCGATCTTAGATCTTATAAGTCGGTTGTTTATCTAAGTGCTTGATAATATATAGAAGGAGCTTGGTGTGTCTGCGTATTCGTTTACGTTTTGTAAGAGGAAACCATTAAAAGCTTGAGGAAGATTCTGACTTTATAAAGAGGAAAGCGATAGACATAAGATTCCTAAACACCACAATTACAACATAAGATTCCTAAACACCACAATTACAAGGTATGATACACATATCCACATTGAAGTTTTCCCATATTGATATCTCCACTCTAATGAGACTTTCGGTCTGCGCATGCTTCTTCCTAAAAATTAATCAAATGTACTTAAAAAAACATTTACATTGCATGCATTTCTGAACTGAAAATAAATGAACAAAAAACCCACAAGACACAATGATTCAAAATACCCACTTGGTGTCACTTTCAAGTATCCATGGCATTGATTTTTCGGCAATAATATAATTTTACATTGTCTGTGAAGTCGCTGAACCAGCTCTTATTATGAAAATTTTCAATACAAAGTACGGGTCTAATTTGAAAATTTTTCTTCTTGTCCGCATAAACACCAGGACCATGCACAAGTAGTAGCTTTATGTTTTCAAACCCCATAAATAAATCCAGGAGGAAAAAATACGATTTGGTTAATCAAGTAAAGCAAAACAAAAACCAAATCAAATGTAACAATAAAAAAGAAATGCAAGTTCAACATGACACTCTGGAAAACAAAACAAAACGGAAAAAATATAGAGATTTAGTCATGCATATACCTATATATAAGCCCAGACGACTAAAATATCTATGCTGCCATAGAACATAAATACATAGCACAATCATAATAATCCAACTTAAAAGCTTGTGCTCTTTCATGAAATCCTGTCTTTGAGATGCCGCATGATAATGTTTCATTCTCACAAATTGGGTAGACTTAAAAAATGTTGGATCATTCTTATACCTTAAAGACAACAAAATTCTCAATATACGAGATCAATTAGACTTAAAAAATGTTGGATCATTCTTATACCTTAAAGACAACAAAATTCTCCAATATACGAGATCAATTACATTAGCCTAAGCTTACCTTGGTGGTGCAAATTTCATTCTCAAAACAAAGTTTAAGAAAATTAAAGTCTACTTCACCACCCAAAAAAAGAGTCTTAAACAAATATATACCGTTGCTCTGGAAGCTGAATAAATGCAGATAAATGGTGCAAATTTCATTCTCTATTATGTAATCCTATAATTTAACCATTACAATTGAAACGCTGAAAATAACAGCAAATATTTTCAGTCATTTTCTGTATATACGCTACTTCTCTGTCTACGGATGAAATGAACTTAAGTAGTAAAACTGAAAGTAGGAGGACCAAAAAACTCGATATAACATCACATGTAAACGGTATGGAAACCAGCAAATTAACTTGGAATAAAATTATGATGGATAATTCCGGTATGGAAATTTCACGGAAACATCATCAAAATATTTAATATATAACGAATGAATAAACTAGAAGGATAAAGGAGTGAGCAAATTCACCTAAATTCCAAATAAAATCATTGAGCAAAATATTTGGTTATTTACGTTCTTGATTATATCCGACATAAAAGCAAATGTAAAAGTCAATACTAATGATAAGCATGGATATAAGCACAATAAAAGCGGTATTGCAAATTCCATCGAGAGAAACATGTTTTTGGATTATTCTTGTAATGAGAAAAAATGCTTCATCTTCTCAAGTTAAAGGCCAAATAGCCCCCTATTTGGATGGAGGGAGGGTGTGATATGGATAAGGGCGTTCATACTAACCACACCGAGATCATAGAACATAGGCGAAGCGGGGATAGATGTAGTGAATCCTTTGTAGTTAAAATAATCAAACATGTATAGCAGAAGAGATTTTGGTACCTCGAATGGAATTTTGCATACAATTCAAATAAAAAACATTTAAAAAAACACATTACCAGTATAACATTTAAAAAGAACATATTACAGTTCAAATAAAACAAAGGTGAATCGAATCGATAAGCAACACATCTATAAGATGGCAAATGACCAAAGATGACCAAAATTGAACTAAAATATGTAAGGAATCGGTTCGGGCATTTGAGAAAACATTGTCAAGCTGGAAGGTGCATCAAACAATTACAAAAACCCACAAACCCAAATTACATAGAGTGTGCAAAGCAACATCCGAGAGACATGCATTCAGGGAAAGAATCCAATCATGCTCAAAGAACTATCAACACGGTTAAAATGGATACCCCAGTGGAATCAACATATACAATGACACGTACATACCAACATCATCTAGAAATCCTAATCTTCATGGAAATACTCAACGAATGAAAAAGCAGGAAATGTTTGTTTTCATAGAAACAATCGTCTGATGAAAAAACACACCTAAGCGATCGGGAAATGTTTATTTTCGTAGAAAGCTTGATCGTATGAACATTTATTCACAAAAATAAAAGTTCTAAGCGATCAAAAACACAACTATAGCATAAAACCGATTAAAAACATAAGTCCAATTATCACAAGTTAAAACAGGAACAACAAAAATCTACTACGATTTATCGATAATACATACAACAATTTTTCTACACAAATAACTATTATTAATCTACTCACAGAGACAATTCTTCTCGAGCGTTTTTCAACAGATAGAGCACCAAATATACATATAATTCAAAACAGGGCTCAAATCCCCAGGTACCGTATTCCTTCCATCGAGTTAAACTTACCAAGCTCCTCCGGTAGTGTTCTACACTAGTCTGCACTACCCTGACCAGTTTTACCCCGCTAAGCATAACTGACCAAGCTCCTCCAGCAGTGTTCTACACTAGTCTGCACTACCCTGGCCCTTTTACCCCGCTACACAACATCAACTATAAAATACATGAAACCTAGCAATACTAAACCCTAAGCTGCCAAGCTGCGGCAAAGTTTGTTCATAAAACAAAGTGACATTCAAAAAGATAAACAGTGTGATATTTAAAACCCAAGCAATAACAGTTAATCCTCTACATTTCCATAAATAGGTTATAAACCAATTAAATACAACATAAACCCACGCGGATTTCCTTCAAAACTGATATGTAAATCCCAGATGGGCCATTAATCATAAAATAAATTTAGATATGAACCCAAAGCAAGTAAAGCTTAATAAGATAAGGAAAACAGATTTACCAACAGTAAAAATTACAAATCTATCAAATACTATATGCTTACATTCAGAAATCGTCTGTAATAGAAAAGGCCATTAATTAGTAAAAGAATCCATCTATAAACCCTAAGCTAAAAAAGCCCTGAATAAAATTTGTAAACCACCCAAATCAAGTTAATATTGTACGTTTATCTAAATGAAAAAACTAAACCCCTATATTACAGGGGCAAAATAAACTTCATAAAAATGTCCTCCACCCAAATCTGAATAAAGATAATATTGTGGATTTGCCTAACCGAACAATATAAACCCTTATATTTCAGGGGCAAATTAAACTCACCGTTTTAATGAAGAAGATGCATTTGTTGCCTTCAAGCTTGTCCTGTCTCTGGCTGGTTTGATGCCCTCGCCCGCAACTGCTCACAATTCCATCTGGTTTGTTGCCCTGCCTTGTCCTCTCTCTCGCTGCTTTGGTCTCTCAGACAGAAAAGCTACTGAATCCTCAAAAACACAGCCTAAATAACTCAAAACACAGTTATAAAGATAGAAGCAACTCAAAATGCACGCAGAATCCAAAAATACAGATGACCACGATGCAATTCCAAACAAAAACAGAGTAGAAGCAGTCTCAGAAAAATCTACTAAAAAAAAGCAAATGAAACGATGCAAAAAGGAGCAGCAGCATTGTGAGGGAGGACCCTACTTAGCAGAAAATAAAAATGAGAGAAAGAGTCGGGTGAGAAAGGATTTAAGGCAGACTTTGGCAATGGCATTGAGCTTTTTCTCTCAACAGTCACTTGGTATGCTTTACAGCTGTCCTCCACCTGTTCAATACTCATCCGCTCCTGCTCCTTCCAACGATTATTTTGGAACCTTCCAAGTAATGCTAATTTATCTATTTAGCAGTAATTTTCAGATAATTAAATGTTACACAACACGAATATATTATTAATGGGTTTCACTTTAACCTACCATAAAATGCTTTAAAACATGTTCATTAGTTTGTATGTGCGTCTTGATTAGGACTTTTTGGAGAGTCTTTTACACACTATGAATTGAAAGATTTTAATGACTCCACAAGGCCAAGCAGCCTATGTGATCATAAACAAAAGACAAGCCTCCCAAATACACTAAAGAAACCGGCCTAAATTCGCATTTTCTTCTTTTTATCGATATTTTTGTTAATCTCGAGCCTTCTATTATAGGTTTTAGTCAACTAAATTGTTGTTTTAACAATCTTTATCCTCTTCAAATAGAATTGTGAGAGCTTCTATTTTTAACCATTGAAAGTAAATTATTTTTTTAGTTTTAAAGTCGATGGGCGTTGTTTGAGTGAGAATAACCTTGTGAATTATGAATGACACACTTCTAATCAACGGTTGATATTTGCTATGTACAATGGTCATTACTGGGATTGACCTCTTCTCCTCATTACACCCAAATCGTGGTCAATATCCGTCGTCAGATTTTAGGTTTCATGGGGCGTTCAACTACTAGGGAAGTATTTCTCTAAGTTAGTTTTTTTAAATTCCTCATTTGTAGTTATTTTGTGGTGTTATCACATTAGCACTTGTTGCTCACGATTATCGATCTCTGCTACCTTGCTTAAATTTTTTTAGGCTTATGGCATTGTATTTGCGAGGCTATATCTTTTTCGGCCTCATTACCTTCAAATTTTCAATTGATTATATTCTTCACCATGGTTGCTTTGGTTTCCCTCGATCATCTCTTTATCCTTGATGTCTCTTGTGGAAGATTTTATCTCTAAATTATCACTTTAGACACCTTCATGCTTGTTTGGCCAACATCACATCTATTTTACTTGGTGGGTTTGGGTCATTTTCAAGCCTTTATGTCTTTCTCGTGGGCTTGTTTCTCACCATTCACTCTACCAAAAAATTAAAAACATGCGACTCAACTTTGACTCACATCATTAGGCTTCATGATCATTTCAATGATTCCCCCTTCACACTCAAATTTAAATGATTCAATAATTTTTCAATCTAGAAATAACATCTACTTATCTGATCATACCTTCTTCATTGTCTTTTGTGTGGACTTTATGCACGGAAAATTAAGATTTAGTAGTACCTAGATCTTAACATGTTTTTAAATTTTGGAGAAGTGTTTAAAATATCGTCAATTTATAACACATAGGGTTTTTAGCTGATGTTAGATTCTCCCATTTGAAATTCTATTTGAATCTCATTCTTGTTTCCCAATTATTATAAGATGCGGAAATCAAGCATTTTGGGATGAGAATAGTAAAAGGAATGGAAAATCCCATACTCCCTTTCATAACCAAGTGTCAAACCAATAGGGAGTAATGAGATATAATTGCAAAGTGGACCATATTTTGTTTATTCTCCAACTCCTACTTTCTTTTTTAATGAATGTTTATTGACACATGTTTACAAATGATTGTAAAGTGTAGGAAAACTAATTTAACCATTTGCGCACCATGAGGTGGTTCCAATTTTATTAGCGTGGATGGTGAAGAGGGTGCTCAAAATTGGGTTTGAATGACGAATTTCTCGGGAAGTGGTTGTGGTGCACATATTCACGTAGTATGTCATATGTCAGTGGAGGAAGGAGATTGAGCTTGAGTTGGATTGTTCAAAACAAGATCTCTTATCCTAGTTGATTGTGTTTTTGAACATACGACAACTCATAGCCACTTTGACTACTGACCACAGAGCATGTTGGTTCGAGGAATTTCTCTGGGAAAATATTATTAGGTTCTTCTTTAATAATAATTACCCCACCCTAGCAGTACTCACTCGGTTTTTATGGCTCATCTCTTCCCATCCCAACGTAGAAAATGTAATTTTCTAAAAAACCATTTGTTTTACTACTACCTAGAAGTAATACCCTCCTAGCTCTCTTATGAAGAGATGCAATGAATAAATTATCCTTATGCATTCAATTTTGCAAGTACATGTAACCAACTCTACATGTCGGTTTCATTCAATTCCAAATATTCACTCTAAAATGTCATTATACCCTAAAATACATAAATATCGCGAAGGGCGCATTGGAGTTATACCACATGTATTCCATGGGGCGAATGAATTCCATTGAGAGTCCTAATTTCTTGGAATTCATACTCGAAAGGTTACTTGATGAAAAATTATTTACACCTTACGAAACACTTTTAAATTCTTTGCTTTCCAAGGTGGTTGTCTTGTGTGCCTCTGGAAGTAAATGACCTTAATCTAAATGAAATATGCCATGGCTTTGGACATAGTATCAAATTTCTATTTATGTATTGGATATTCCAATCATGTAGTTTTACTCGAATTCCCACATGCTTGGAAATTTTCCTATTTTTGTCCAAATGATTGATAATACTTAATGCATTTTAGTTTTCAACTATGTTTAGAACATATTAGGATTAACTTGGTGAGTTTATATTGCTAACATTTATCTAAGACAATGAGCATGTGATAGTTTAATTTTTATGGTTGATTTCTCTATAGAGGCAATGCATGTCAAGAAGATGTAGAAAACCTCCGATTGTGTCATAACGACTTGGTTTTCTCTAGATTTTCTGACTTATTAAGTGGAACAATTACCCTTGCATTAACAAATCTGGTTGGGAGGACTCGACCTACATAATTAGCGTGCCACAAAGTGTGTCGTTTGTTGGGTCATTAACTCCTGTAATATTTATTAAAAAAATTCCATATATTGAAAATCTACTAGATCTCATCCAATTCCTTCTCTCGAACTACACAAAGGGTGCTTATCCTTCATTGGACAAGGATGAGGTTCACACCCCTTGGTTTACTAGAGAACACCTCTACCTAGACTTCAACAATGAAAAGAAGATAGAAAAGACATGAAATTTATTGAACTATTAGAGGGAATGGTGTACCTTCCCCATCACAACATTTCTTATATGAAAATAAGTGTTAAAATGTCTAGTCAGCTGCAAGCCGGAAAGGTCTAAAAGATGTGTGCAAGTGAATGAAAAACTTATGCATGTTGCATAAACGATGGCAAAGGGGAAACACTATAATATTTCCCAATACATTGTTGAGAGCATGGAGCATAATGCAAAATTAGTGCACGCCACTGGAGGAGCATTCACATGGTACATGATTTTAATCTTCCCGGTCTTCAATGAAATCAGTGTGCCAGAGAGGTGGGGATGTAAAATGGAAATTACTCATAGAAGAAAATTCACTAGCCACATGATACAAAGAATAAATTTTCCTTACCATAGTAAAAAATTCATTAAAAACTAGGATATTTAATTGGTTAAGACAATCTTTGAAGATTAATGACGCATAATCAGGATCCTCACAGAAAATTGTTGAAAGGAAATTCTCAATTCGTGGTTATGTATCATTACTCCTCCACACGCATCACACTAAGTGAAACAATCATGTCGTCATGCGGTAAACTCCATTTCATGCTCACTACTGAGTTATTTTTCCAATCCATAGAATAGATCAAAATGCTATGAAAATAGATTTTGATGTAACTAGGTATGTATATCCATTGAAGAGTGCATGCGTAGAGGAAAAAGAGATTGATAATTGTGACATCACCCCACAAAAAATTATTGTAGTGAATAATCAAGCATCTAAACTCTATTATTATTTAAATCTTGAAAGAAATGTAAGAGGAGGATGAGTTGTTGGGTGACCCCCAAAATATGGGTTCAATTAAGAAAAGGGAAAAGAGGACCAAACTTTTGAATATGATACCTAAGAAAGCTACTAGAGGATAACAATAACAACAATAATAACAACAAATAACAACAAATAACAATAACAATAATAACAACAACAATAATAACTTTAATAAAAATAATAACAATAATAACGATAATAACAACAATAATAACAATAATAACAATAATAACAATAACAATAACAATAATAATAATAATAATAATAATAATAACCATAATAATAACAATAATAATAATAATAATACTTGAAACATAGAGGAGGAAAATGATGCATAAACAAGTGAACATTTGGAAATCTCCTTACACATGAAAAGACAAAGTATTGTGGAAAAAGTGGTGTCCAAATCCAAACATGTTTTAGAAGGAAAGTGTTAGAGAATTCTAAAAATCCTCTAGCTTGAAAAAAATTTCATTAAAAAAAAAGAGCACGAACAAGTTAAAAAGTAGGAATTGTGACATACAAGGAAGAAATAGGAAGAGAGAATGAATGATAAGACAAAACCCCACCAAGGAACCTTAAAAACTATAAGATTTGGTGTACGATGAAGCTACTTGGGGAGTGATGATCAAGGCACTAAAAAATCTATCTTGGAACCTATCTTTCCTCCAGCGGACCCCCCTGTGCTCATCAATTTGAAAGAGGAGACAAGGAAGAAGAGAAACATGAAGACCACACATGAGATAGGAACAAGGAAAGGCGTGAAGAGAATGATGAATGTTAAAGACAAGTGAAATGGAAAGGATAAGGAACCTGAGATGAAGGAGGGGGGTAATACATAAAGTAAATACAATCTAACACAAAATATCCATTCTCAATTCCAAATAGGGAAGAAAGATTCATAAGTTTTCTTCAAGAATTATATGGATCCCATAGCATAATGTCAAGGAAAATAAAATCAAAGTCCTTTTAAATGGATGTGTGCATGATAAGCCCTAATTTAAAGTTCCATCTTATATCCAAAGCATGTGCCACTCGTAAATTTCATAGAAAGACTAAAGGTATCCTTTTACATACCTATCAAATGATGGAAATGTGGAATGGTGATGCACTCCTTAAATATCTAGAGATGTTTTGCACTAAAACCTATAAAATAACACCCACTTAAGAGATCATACTTCCCATGTAAATTAGTTGAAAAAAATACTAAGGGATGTAAAGAGAAATGTCACCATATAATAAAATACAAAAAAAGAACTACTATAAAAGCACACATTCGTAAACCTCAATGCCATTAAGTTGTAAAAATAATACTTTTAAAGGACTCTAACCTCACGACGAGATTACCACTCGACCAAGAGGATGTAATTTCCATACAAGAGTTCTTGGTGGGGATGCTCCTAAAGAAACTATAGGATTATGAATGGGCACACATGAATTATATTTAGGAAGATTGAGACAAGGCAAGTACCCTCTACATAGAGAAATTAAAAGAGTGTGGGCTAAGGTAAGTGAGAAGGTTGCATATGCGGATAGAGTGTGTAAGGACTTTACAAAATAGAAAATAAATAATGAAGCACACATCTTCTTGAAGAAGAAAAAGTAGAATGCCTTGGGTTTAAGACACTACAAGGTTGAAGAGATACAAGAACACATCTTCTTGAAGAAGAAAAAGTAGAATGCCTTTGGTTTATGAAAGTACAAGGTTGAAGAGATAAATTTTTGTAGGAAATTAAATATTTGGAGGAAGAAATAAGTAAAAAGAAGGATAAAATGAAGCAAGAATTTTCAAATCATAAGAAGAAAACATTAAGGAGAAAGAGTTCTCGATCAAGAATTTGTAAAAGTGGGAAGGCACTATAAACTAGCAATCACGCACGTGAGTTGTGTAATGGGGACACCCAAAGGAATACATTGAGGAAGTTAAATTGGATGGGGCATGTTAGAATGGAGGATGAGGGATTGTAATGCCCACTTCTCTTTGACACTAAATGAACCATGATTATCTTTTCCGAATTGTTTATAATCATAAACTTGATTATTGTATTCTAGTTAGCATGCAAATAAAAGGTGTGGACATCATGATTAATATTGTGTTTTGGTTATCATTTTGACTGTATAGTTGCATTGTGGATTTGATAGGAAATTAAGGATAATACAATTAGATAGAATAGTTGCCTTGTTATAAATTAATTACGATACATTTACTCTTCGATATTGTCTGGTTATATTTAATCTAGCATTGTGATTGAACACATAGATATTATTCCACATTGTACTGAAAATATTAATATATGAACAACATTAACTTATTTTGATATGGGAATCAAAGGATAGACATTACTACAAATTGAATGGATTAACTTTTGATAGAATTTCAGTATGGAAGATAATGATGTGTTGTCAGCTTAGATATATGTTGATATTTTGAATTATTTTTGTATTGATTTTTTTATGATGTTATTTTTTGATTCCTTCGATGTTGGGGAATTGGAAAAATTGTGAACAAGTGAAAGTATTGCTTAAGTTAGATGATTTAGTTGGTTTATGATTGTAATTGCAAACTGATGTATTAGCGGAATCAAAATGTTGGAAATTGAGAGTAATTGTTGAATCACTTGGTCTTAGCAATAGTAGTTATGACATTTGATGTTGAAATTGATATGTAGATATAAGAAATTTTATTAGTTTGATATCACTAATATGGCCACAAGGACAGAAAGGTATTGTGTGATTTTGCAGGTAATTATTTCACAACAATAAACTATGGGGTAGGAGACCAATAATGAAGGAATGTGGGGTATTGGCAACTGGTCACCATGGCAACTTGTGTTATGTTGTGTGTGTGTCATGTTTGTTGTTAGGGGTCCCTAATGGGGGATTACCCCTAGCTATGACCAAGGGGTTTGTGTGTTGCTATTTTAATTTCCTTCAATTAATTTGAGTGTATGTGATTTTATGGTGATGTAATTCCCTTTTATCTTTTATTGATTAATGTCTCTTAATTAGGTAAATTAATCATGTTAGTAAAGTTAATTATGGAGGGGACAAAAGAAGTCATTTATTAGATTAGATGGTTCTTTCGTTTATGTGTTTTAAGTTAAGTATATGTGATCTTGAGTGTTGTACACTCTACCTCTCCTTAGAAATTCGGATTTGGCCTTAAGGGCCAATTTTGGAGGCTTGTGAGACAAGTTAAACTTATCCCAGACCTCTTAATTTATTATACCAACCCCACCTATGGGTTGGGGGTCGAAAAATAGACCCCATTAAGTGTTTACAAGGTAAAAGGTGAGATTTGATTTGCACTTTATTTCATGTGTCTTAAATTTTGTCCTTTGGGGTGTGGGTTGAAGTGGTGTGTGTAAGAGGGTTGTCATACCTCTCAACCACCCATTTATTATGCCTTGGGGTTGAGGTTTGACTTGTGATGTGGAGTTGAGGATGAGTGATGTGGCATCCTACATGGAGCCACCTCACCCTCCTCTTCATTTTCCTTTATATGTTTGTTTAATTGTTGTTTGAGGGGTTACTTGCTCATTTTATTTTGGGAATGCTTGGAATTTTGGAGAGCTTGCTTGAGGATGGTGAATGGAGCTTGGTGTGAATGGTGGTTGCTTAGGATTTTGGAAGGCTTGGAGCTTTTTTTTATTGATACTCTTCATTTGTAAGGTAGATCTTCTCCCTTGTTTTTACCTTACTATATTTTGTTGTGCTATTATGTGAAGATGTTGATTGTTATATTAGTTATGATTGTGGGAATAGACTTGATTCTTAGGTTGTGGGAGAAATAGAAATGGGGGTAAAACTTCAGGGAGGCATAAGAGAAATGTTATTGGGTATTTGGGGGGGAGTTGGGTTGGGATGTAAACCTGGTTGATAAATATGTTTTCTGTCTATCTTGTTATTTTCTTGAGCAAGGCATAAGAGTGAGGGAGGCATAAGAGTGGGTTTTTTCTTGAGGGAGGCATAAGAGTAGCATATATTCTTAGAGGGAGGCATAAGAGTGTTGTATGTATTGTGATGGATTTTTGGACGCTCTTAGGTGGACATCCAAGCCCTTGGGAGGCATAAAAGAACCCCCATGTTCATTTCTCCTCCGTGGATTTAGTATGAAGCCTTTGTGTTAAGATATTGTTGTCTTGTGGTAAAATTGGTATTGTATTAATGAATCAAATGTCTTGATTGAATGTGTGTGTGGAAGCCTTTTTTGAGTTTCCATGGTTGTCGAATAGCCCTCATTGCTTCTTTGTTGGGGCTCGGGGGCCAATGCGGAAGATGGATTCTCTCCCTCATTGGATATTTTCGTTGGGTGAAAAGTGTTGCCTAATCCCCCATTTTGTTGTGTGCATGGCTTGATGAGATGGTGGAGCTCAATAGAAGAAATGCTCTTGTTGGGAAAAGGCATGTGGAGTGAAATTTGATCTATTATGGCTTTACAACTTGTAAATTTTACCAACACTATATTGGATGTAATATTATCCATTGGTTATATCCTTGTAAATGTTTAATTATGATTCTCATTATTTCATATGAATGGGAACCTTGTAATGATCTTTTAATGGAAACTAATCTCTCACAAATCAAAATTTGTGTGGAGTTACATTGAAAATATGTTATTCTTAAAGGTTAGTGCTCTTGGATGGGAAATAAATATTGATTGATGGCATTTGTAGTGCCCACTTCCCTTCGACACTTTTGATAGTGATCATGATACTGCTAACTATATTATGGACATTATTATAGTTTTGATTTAGTATGGTGGTAGATGTCAGATCATGGATTATTTTTGAATTTGATTCATATATGATGCATGATGATTACTAGAGACATTTTATATATTGAGGATGATATATTTTCGACATGGTTATATTTATGGATGTTGTTCGGACATGTGATATTTGGATATATTGAGTAGACCTAGAAAATGGAATTAATTTGATGATCATATAGTTGTTGATAAAATTGTAAATGATATTGTTGGTTGCCTTGATGTTATTGTGATTCATATATATATATAGATAATTTTGGAATTATATTTATATGTATTTTGGATGTTCTTATGTGGCCACGAGGCCGAAGGAGGTATTGTGTTTTGCAGGTTAAAAATATCACAACAAACATCGGGGATTGGAGACCAACCACATTAGAATTCTAGATGAATTCAACAAGGTCACCATGGCAACTTGTATTGTTTGTGTGTGTGTTTGATTGTTGTTAGGGATTCCCATGGGAGGGTCACCTTTAAATGTGACCAAGGGTTATGTGTATTTATTTATTTGGTTCCTTTGTTTAGTATGTATGTGTTTTATAAGTGATGTGTTCCCTTTTTATTTAAATAAATTGTGGTAAAGTAATATGAGTAATCATATTGGTAAAAATAATTAATCAAATTGGGACATAAGAAAGCAATTACTAGAGTTGTTGGCTCTTGTAATAAATGTTGTAAGATAAGTGTAAGTGATGTGTAAGAGAAATGTAAGTTGATTTTGGAGTATGAAACACTCCACCTTCTTTGAAATTCGAATTTGTCCCTAGAGGCTGATTTTGGAGGCTTGTGGGACAAGTTAAACTTGTCCCATACCTCTTAAATTTGTATACCAACCTTACCTATGGTTGGAGAGTTTAAATCTAGCCTTCACTATGCATTTTTGTAAGTCAAGTTGTATGCTTTAATTACACTTTCTTACATGCTTTCAATTTCAGTCCTTATGGGGTGTGGGCTTGATTTGAGTGTGTAAGTAAAATTGTCATTTATTCACCTACTTATTTATTGTGCCTTGGAGATTGAAGTTGACTTATGAGTTGGAGTTGAGGATGTGTGATGTGGCATCCCACTTGGATCCACCTCATCCTCTTCTCTTCCCTCTTTTTATATTCGAATTCCTTAGCTTTTATTGGGGTTACGAGGGCTTGCATTGCTTCTTTTTGGGACGACTTCTTTTGGTTTTTAGAGTTATTTCTTTTGGAGGAGATGGGAGATGGTTGCATAATTCTTGATTGTTGATCTTTGGGATCATTTTGCATTGGAGAGCTTGTTGTTTTGAACTTGGAACAAACTCCATCATGGAGAGGTAAGAGCTTAGCTCTTGGAAATGTTCTCCTTTCATTTTTATGCATATGTGAATGGTTGAATGTTTGAATGTGTTGTTTTATTTGTTGGTTGGTTGGGTAGATGGCCTAGGAATGGTGTAGGAGAAGACTATGGGGTATTTTGTGGGAGGCATAAGTGTTTTGGGGAGGTATAAGTGTGGAGGGAGTTAGGATTTGGGTTCCACCTTACAAAGAAAGAGATTTCATTTCTTTACTTGTTATGGGGTGTCATAAGAGGTTGGGGAGGCATAAGGAAATGGGAGGAATAAGGAGTATTTGGGGGAGGCATAAGGGCATGTCAGGGTTTTAAAATGATATATTTTGGTGGTTTTTTCTCAGGTGGTGACACCATTTCCCCTTGGGAGGCATAAACAACATCCCCCATAGTTTCTTGCTCCTTTGGCTTGTATGATGAAGCCTAATTTTTGTTTCTTATGTTTCAATGTGCTTGCAAATTGCATTCTATTTTGGTATGTGCTTTTAAATGTGAAATTTACATGTGTGTTTATGGAAGCCTATTGTTGCCATGA
This sequence comes from Taxus wallichiana var. yunnanensis, assembly GCA_018340775.1. NCBI lineage: Eukaryota > Viridiplantae > Streptophyta > Pinopsida > Cupressales > Taxaceae > Taxus > Taxus wallichiana. The sequence goes on along the minus strand of CM031234.1, from coordinate 814,126,832 downwards.
GTTGAAACACATCTTCTATTGCATTGTGGTTAGGCTCGGGGGCCAATGAAGAGGGTGGCTTCCCTTTTCATTGGATGTCTTGGTTGGGTGGAGAGCATTGTCTTTCCCCCTATTCTGTTGTGATCAAATTGAAATAAAGAAAATGGAGGATATTCATGTTGTTGTTCTGGAGCAAAGGAAAAAGACAAGTTTGACAATCCTTGTTGAGAATATTTCATATTGTAACCTTTTCCCACTTTGAAGTGGAGGACCTTGTACATTATTTGTGATGGAAAGATGTTTTGTATTGGCTATGAAAGTTTTAATTCAAAATGTGAAAGAAATGTACTTTGTTTTTGTTTTTGAAAGAATGTGAAAGAAATTGTAATTCTGGTTGTTGTATTCGAGGAATGAAAGAAGAAGTTGTAAAGGTATATTTTTGAATCAATAAAATATTGTATTAATTTTCTCAAATGGCATTATTAGGTATTGAAATCTGATTGTTGAATGTATTTTGAAATTCTATTAGAAAGATGAAAAAGTGAATATGTATGGAGAAATGTCATAATGCTCTGTTCTTTAGAAATGAATGTTATTGAAATCTAAATTGTAATTTGGCATCTGAATAATTTTCTCGAATCAAATTAATAGGTTAGAATTGGTTTTGGAATGAATTTTAAAACTTAGAAGATGATAAATGAAAATAGACCCTTTCGAATCTGATCTCTGTTAGATAAATTTCAAACTCTGCAAATTAATTAGAAAATTGAATAGAATGACCCTGCAACATCAAAAAGACAAGATTAAATACCAAATTGGACTTGTAAGATCAAAATGATCACTTAAGTAATTTTTTTAGAACCTTTCAAATCAAGCGAAGGCAAAAACAATATAGGATTTTTGTTGTGTAAATGTTTGAAATTTCCAATGCAAATCAATCAAATGTTTTAAGCTTAAAATATATCCTAAAATCTTCCAAGTAAAATCCTCCATGCTTGTTTGGCATGTTGAGAAATAATTAATGGAAAATTTGAACAATCGATAAGTTAAAATTTACAGTTCACTTTCTAAGTGACAAAAAGAATTATTCTCAAAATTTACCCTTAAAAATTTATCAAAAAATTATTAAGGTTACTTATATGTAAAGAGGACGTTCAAAGCTTTCCAGAAAGTCATTATTTTCCAAAAATTGAGTTCCCTATCAAAAGTTATGGCCTTTGAAATTTTTATTTCATTTGGCTTAAAAATAAATCTAACTGTCAAATTTTAAATGATTAAAATATTCTCTAAGCGGTCCCAGGGTGAAAATCTTCCTTTTGTGCTTTTGGCTTCAAAATTTAATATTTGGTTTATATAATGAGTAAGATTTATGTGTATTAAGTGCAATGTATAGTTGAACCTCTAGTTTTGCCACCTACCCGGAATTATGAAACACCTTATTGATAGTGTTGTGTTTTAATTGCATAGTAATCCCTTGTTCATGGACATATGTGCTTTTCCCTTGTAGGATTTTGTGTCATCATACCCTTGTTGCCTCATATCTCGACAAGTGTGAGTTATGACCTTTTAGGATTGGGTTTTATCTCTTGTTTTTAATAAACGAAGCCAACTTGTGTGTTGAATTAGTCCTTGGTGACCTAGGTTATTGTAATTTTAAGGTAACATATGTTAAGGATATGAGACAATTTTTGGAAGTCCTCTTTTCTTCTCATTTTCTTATGACACCTTGTTGATGTTGCCCCTTTTCCGTTTCAAAAGGAAAGTATAAGTTTTTTAAGTAAGTGTTACTCGCTTTTGATACGATGCACCTTTGGATTGTAGTTGGACCCCTCTTGTTACTTGTTCTTCTCCCTAGCTACCTTGAGTGCTCCTTGGTGTTACGATTTATGCATGTGCCTCTTTATGGTTATTTGAGCTTGAGCAGGAAGTAAGATAAATGAATCCCTTTGTGTTATAGTGAATGGTGCTTCTTGTATTGATATGTTAGTTTCTAGTGGAGATATTTGCTAAACGTTTAACATCTCTAAATTTGGTTAGTGTGGTGTGTTCGATTTTTAAGTATAAAATCAGACTATAGGAAACCTTATGGTCTTGACTTTTCTTAGTATTACCATGAAAATTTGATTGTACCCTCTTGAGTTATATAAGTGCTTCCCATGAATAGTTTTCTTGATTGTAAATTTTGAGACCTTTGAGTAGACATGTTTCTCGTGTGATCTCAAAATTGTGAGACCTTTGAGTAGACATGTTTCTCGTACAAAATTTTGGTCATGGTTGAGTTTTCTAGCCTCATCTAAATAACGAACTTTGAAGCATAACTCAACCTTAGTGGAAACCTCAACTTTTGTTATTGCAGTAAGTTGTATCCATGGAAAACTATGTGGTCATATCAAGATTCACGAAACTCTCCTGTTATTCCTTTACTTGGTGGTTATTCTTGAGACTCCTTTGACCTTTTCATGTTTTGATGCTATGTGTTGTATCTTGGTTGATCACGTAGAGTTACTCTTTAGAATTAAATGTTCGCAACCTTACATGAAGAAAGTTTAGAACTCACCCCTTTCAATCTCCCTCTTCTTGTTAAATTGCATTGGACCAAACTTGGGTTCTGTTGACCCACACTTGTTGAAGTAAAGGAATTCCACAAAGGGTGTGATCCTATTTCTTTTGCATTATTTACTACCTCTTTCTCCATGACTTCTGGGAGGAAGTCAAATCTAAGGGAGGATGATGTAATGCCCACTTCTCTTTAACACTAAATGAACCATGATTATCTTTTCCGAATTTCTTATAGTCATAAACATGGCTATTATATTCTAGTTAGCATGCAAATAAAAGGTGTGGACATCATGATTACTATTGTGTTTTGGTTATCATTTTGATTGTATAGTTGTATTATGGACTTGATGGGAAATTAAGTATAAGACAATTAGCTAGAATGGTTGCCTTGTTATAAATTGATTGTGATACCATTACTCTTCGATATTGTTTTGTTATATTTAATCTAACATTGTGACTAAACACATAAACATTATTGCACATTATACCTACAAATATTAATAGATGAACAACATTAACTTATTTTGATATGGGAATCAAAGGATAGACATTACTATAACTGAACAAATTAACTTTTGATAGACTTTCAGTATGGAAGATAATGATGTGTTGTCATCTTAGATATATGTTGATATTTTGAATTATTTTTGTATTGATTTTTATTATGATGTTCAAGTTATTTTGTGATTCCTTCGATGTTGGAGAATTGGCAAAATTGTGAACAAGTGAAAGTATTGCTTAAGTTAGATGATTTAGTTGGTTTATGATCGTAATTGCAAACTGATGTATTAACGGAATTGAAATGTTAGAAATTGAGAGTAATTGTTAAATCACTTTGTCTTAGCAATAGTAGTTATGACATTTGACGTTGAAATTGATATGTAGATATAAGCATTTTTATTAGTTCGATATCAATAATATGGCCACGAGGCCGAAAAGTTATTGTGTGATTTTTTAGGTAATTATTCCACAACAATAAACTACGGGGAGTAGGAGACCAACAATAAAGGAATGTGGGGTATTGGAAACTGGTCACCATGACAACTTGTGTTATGTTGTGTATGTGTCATGTTTGTTGTTAAGGGGTCCCCATTGGGGAATTACCCCCTAACTTGTGACCAAGG